>VMDO01029909.1:0-22013 GCA_007922755.1 Pedetes capensis | reverse complement strand
AGTACTGAGGGTTGAACCCAGGGCCTTGTGCCTGGTAGGTGTGGGCTCTACCACTGAGCTGCACCCCCATACAGTATTATCTTTTTCAACAGGAGATTGTTGTTATTGCTAAGTGCCCTCGAGTGGAGTCTGACTCATAGTGACTCTATGTACAACAGAATGAAACACTCCCCAACACTGTGCCATGCCTGGCACTATTGTCAGTGCTTCTTTGCTGTTCATAGGGCTTTCAATGGTGGATTTTTTCAGAAGTGAATTGCCAGGTCCTTTTCCCTAGCCTGAAATCCCTGGTATTCCCAGGCCATCTCCTATCCAAGGACTAACCTGACAGACCCTACATAGCTTCTGAGAGGAGGTGGGATCAGATGCCAGGGGCTATAGCTGCAGACCAACAGGAGATAGATATGATTTTATTTCTGCTCCTTTCCTCCCCTCTTTCTCCCACATCTCAGATTGCTATTTTTTTGGAATTTTTTTTCAAATAGTTACTGAAATTTATTCTTACACAGCATGTATAAATCTCAGTTATTTAAAATTACACACAGAAAACTTTTTAAAAGATGAGCATGAATGCTAAAGGTTGTCATCTGAAGAAATGACAAAGTATTAGTTATCTTTCCTTCTTATATTTTTATATCATGCAAAGCTATGAAAAAATATCCACATTCATTTGTTCTTCATAAACTCTATTGGTGCATATATTTTCTCCTCATGCACGAAAGAACCAAATTACATTGGAAAGGGCAGAGAATCTACTTGTGAAATATACTGTTAAATACACTGATTAAAATCTTATACTTATTTAAAAATTTTAATATTTTTTATATGTCATTGCTTCTTCCATCTGTTTCTCCTGGATTCATTTTTTTCTGTGTTCTGTCTCGTATATCTTTCAGGATTTCCATTTTAACTTTGCATGTCTAAAAAGCCTTTTATTAACTTCTCAATTGAGTGATCCTTTAGCTGCATGAAGTTCTGTATTCCAAATGATTTTCCATCAACACTCTGAAAATAGCATCACAGTTGGTTAAAAATGAAAGGACATTAAGTCTTGTATATGTCTGATCTCAGATGATATAAAACAATTAATACCTTATTATCTTAACTTGGATTTATAGTACAATCGTCATGCTGGAAACCTCATAAGCATATTTGGACTATTTCATTTATTTCTTATGATTATATGAAGTAAGTTCTATTAGCTCTCCTAGTTTACAGGTGAAAAATTAACACTTAGAGAAGCAAGATATTGTTGATACTCAGCTAGAAATTAAATATTAAAGTTGAGAAAAACTGAAAAGTAGTTTGACTAGTCTGACTTCAAAACTTTTCCTATTCCCTGGAAGGACACCATCTATAATTCCATGTTACACATTTCAAAAAGGTAAAATTGTTTGTGTGTGAAAATGGAGTAATATTATGATTGTGGCCAAGCAGTATTAAGAGTACATGCTTGTTGTGTGGGTTAAAAGGTTGATTGAAACATTTAACACTGGCCTCTCTGGTTGATCATGAACTTACAGGAAGAAATCAGTCAGATATGTTGGTCAGGGCTCATCGTTCTTTCAGCTGATTATTTATATAAAGGCAATGAGGCATTTTCAAGGAGAGCTGTTAATGGGGGATTGAACATGAGTAATGTACAATGATATGCATGTATGGAAATGTTAAAATGAAACTCATTAATTTGTATACTCTTTTTAAGAGTTAGTAGTTAAAAATCATAATAAAGTTCTGTAAGTAGGTGTGAATTCACTTCCAGGAATGGCTACTCACAGAGTTCAAATTACCATTGTAGAATTTGTGATTTTCCACAAGAAAGGAGGTAGCTTGAAAGAGTACACCAACTGGCCTGGTAAGTGACACATTCCTTTAATGCTCTCAGCAAAACTAATTCTACTGGAATGAATTATTGGTCAAAAGTTTCATAGAAGCCTTCTCTTAATCTTGTGAACTTATTTCCCATTCAGTTGCTAATTCCTCTGTGACTATTTTAGCATTTCTGTTGGCATTAAATGACCTTGGAATTTCTGTGATAAATAAGATCTTAAAATATTCATGTTAACATCAATTTGGCCATCAACTCCCTAAGAAATCATCGTAATATTTACCAAGTGTATGCCAATTTTAGAATCAACTCCTTTCTTGTGATGTGACTACTTATGGACATTATTGCAGAAAACTTCCATATTTGCTCTATATGCAGCTGGACCTGGACCTCCAGATTATGATACAGCCCCTATGCTTTACAGTTGTGAATGATAAAGTACATATTCTGCCAAAAGATATGAATTGCCACAATGGTTCTTTGACTTTATTTAAGAATATTTTAAAATATATTCTCTTTTGTGGTGACCTTTCTTCTTTCAAAGGATTATCACATCCTTGACTTTTTTATGTGGAATAATGATGTAATTTGTATTGGTCATTTATTGCTGTGTAACAAATTTTCCCAGTACTTAGTGACTTAAAGCAACAAACTTTTATCCCTTAGTTTCTGTGGGTTAGTGATTCAAGCATAGCTTAGGTGCCTTTCATTCAGTCTCTCATAAGGCTGTAATCAAAGACAATATGGTTGCTATAATCTCAAGGCTTGCTATGGGAGGGTGATCCATTTTTAAGGTCAACCATCTGGCTATTGGCAGGCCTCAGTTCCTCCAGTTTAATTAGCTAGAGACGTCAGTTCCTTGCCACCTGCACTTTTCCATAGGGCAGCTCCCAATATGACAGCTGTCTTCAGTTGCAGCTAGTGGAGGAACAAGACAAGGCCCTAGAGACAGAAGCCACATTTTTTTTTGTAATCTAATCTCAGAAGGACATCTAATCACTCCTGCCATATTCTGTTCATTACAAGGGAGCCATAAAGTCTAATCCATACCTAGGGGGAAGGGATAACAATGGCCTTTGATTACCTAAAAGTGAGTATCATTACAGGCCTTTTCAAAGGCTACCTATTACATCAAGGCTCCACAGTGTGTGAAGAAATTGCATTGTACAACTGACTTATAAATATTTTGGAGTGTCTTCTATGGAATGATTCTGACAACCAAGCCTATTTGATGTTGTTGTTAGGTGCTGCTGAGTCAAGTCTGACTCATAGCTACCCTATGTACAAAAGAATGAAACATTACCCAACATTGTGCCATGTCTGTCACTATTGTCAGTGCTTCACTGCTATTCATAGGGTTTTCAATGGCTGATTATTTTGGGAGTGTGTTGTCAGGTCCCTCTCCCTAGCCTGCAGCACCTGGTATTCTCAGGTGGTCTCTTATCCAAGGACTAACCAGGCCCAACCCTGCTTAGCTTCTGAGATTAGATGGGATCAGATGCCAGGATGTTATGGCTACAGACAAGCCTATTTGATAGAGGAGCATAGCTTTGTAGGCAAGGATATAATTCTAAGAGTTTTCGTTTTTTATGAGTAATATGATTGATGCTAGAAGAAGTGATAGGTAAGAATAGTTATCTGTATATTAGCTATATCTATATATGTCTAAATACCTGTCTTACATTAAAGCTTACAGGTTTTTTTTTCTGGAATGCTTATTCTCTGTCAGGCACTTTGTTAACCCACCTGAAAAATCCTCTTGTAAAATAGACATTATTATGCTCATTTCACCAAGAAGAAATTCAGAAAGCTCAAGTCAAGTACTTAGTATCATAGTAGTAGGCTAGGCAATTGAGGCTGAAACATGAATCAATGACCTGTCCTATATCTAGACCAATCACTGCCTAGAAAATTCAGTTTTGAATAGACTTTCATCAATTTCTGTCAAAAATAAATTTTAGGTAAGTGATATTTTAGAATAATAGACTGTGGTGGCTAATCTACTTCATAGTGGATCAATAGAATCAGCTTGACAGTTTGAAAATATATATAACTATATGTACCCTATTCCAAGACCTATTGAATAGGAAATTGGGGGATAAGTCTGATAATTACATATTTATATTTTTGAGACATTTGCGAGATAATTCTAATGGTCCCAGGTTGGGAAGTCTGGTCCAAGGTTTATACTAATCATTTGTTTCACTCAATTAATATTTCTCAAAATGTGGTCCATTAAGCTGATGTCCACTGAATAATGATCTGTTAATAAGAAGTCTTAAAACTAAATCTTAAACAAGGTCCCTGGTGGGTTTTGTGTAAATGGAAAATTGAGAACCTTTACTACACATTTACCTAAGTTCTACTCTTTAAATACCGTATTTTGCCTCTCTAGTATTTTCACAATTGAAAAACTAATTCTGAACTTTTGGTTTTGTACAGAATCTAAAGCAGTAACAAATCAAAGCAAAGCAAAGCAAAACAAAACAGATCCATGGAGAACACTAGAACATTTCACCATTCTTTGTAAAATTATTATTAGCAATATTCTATTAATTGTGAGGGCTGGGATTTAGCTGTTGGTAGAGCGCTGCACTGCAGTCTCTGAGGTCCCGAGTTCAATTCCCAGCACCGCATAAGTGGGAGAAGGACCTGGCAATCCACTCCCAAGGCAATCCCGAAACAGCCATTGAAAACCCTATGAGGGTCACAATGAGTTGGATACCAACTCGATGGCACCTAACAACAACAACAACAACATTAATTGTGACTTAAAGGCCAATAAGTCAGAAGATAACTTTCATGCTTAGTTGTATTAGTTTTTATGAGTAATAATATTGATGCTAGAAAAGCTGATAGATAATATCTAACACATAAGAATAGGTATCTGTATATCAACGCTATCTGTATATGTCTAAATACATATATAGACAGAAGCTAGATGAAAGTCTATTCAGAACTGAATTTTCTAGGCAGTGGTTAGCCTAGGTATAGGATCAGTCATTGATACAGGTTTCAGCCTCAGTTGCCCAGCTTGCTACCATATAGTGCTGAGTACCTGACTTAAGCTTTCTGAGTTTCTTTGGTGAAATAGGAATAATGATATTATACATGGTCTCTTATTTCATTATTGCTATTTTTTTACATCAGTTTCTACCTTGAGATTATTAACATAACTTACCTTCTGGGCCAGGTAATTATTTCTTGGGGAGGAAAAGTACCTGTCCTGTGCATCGTAGGACATTTAGCAGCATCCCTGGCATCTATTCATCGTACACTGGTAGTAATCTACCCATTTAGCTCTTCCCACTGCCCCAGTTGCAACAACCAAGAGTGTCTTTAGATATTTTCAAATGTTCTTTAGAGGGTAAGATCACTCCCAACTGAGAACCATTGTACTACAGGATTGGTTTTCTCTTCTTATTGACGTTATATTCAACAGTCTCACATAATTATTTTAATTATAAACTACTTCAAGTATTCATGGAATTAGAGTTGTAAATTATAAACACAGTTTAAACAAAGGAGATTATAACTGTAAGAAGCCACTACTATTCAGCAATGAATTGAGTCTTTATATAATTTTCAACAGACTCCAAAATATTTTAGCAGATTTTTCACTTTACTATGATCTTAAGTAACCTGCCCCTCTGATCTTACTGTTTTCTTGACTAACAATTTAGCTAGCATTTATCAAGAAGACTTCAAAAATATATCATAGTTCTTTACATCAGATAGCATGTATCATCTCTCCATGGAAACTACAGCATGTTCCTAATTTAATAAAACTGGGCGAGGGAACAGGAGATGTATGGAACCATAGAGTCAGGATTTGTGCTTTATTATACTCATCTTCTTACCCACTGCTCAGAAAAATCTAACAAAGTTTGTCATAGCACTGTGTTTAAAGTTGGCTCCAGTTAAGCATTGGTCCAAAAGGGTATTTATTTGTAGTATTTGAGACCCATGTAATCTTAGAGTTTAGAGTGCTCTCTCATTAAAATTACTAGCACTTCTATTTCTGTTTTCCTGTCTATTGATATTTTGTAAATAAATATTTAGACACCAAGTAGCTGTATCTAATATGTGTCCAGATATGGGAATAGAAAATGAAAGCTGTAATGATCTAGATGTTTCCCATGTTTGCATGTTTTAGTCTTTGTTCACAATGTTAATTAAGACCAAATAGGCCAAACAAAATATCATAGGAGGCCTCATTTTCCTACACCATCACATAAAAGAAGGCATTAGAAACTTTGGTAACTTCAAGACATTTTTGTTTAATATAATTAGAAAGTATGTGCTTGACTAAAATTCATTTCTTTTTCAAAGGAATTTCTAAAACCCAGTGATACATGGTTATGTTACATTTAGTATTCTGGTATTCATCATAGCTATACTGTTTTACATAATTAGGAGACCACTGAAAATAAAAGTAGTTTACATTCATTCAGTTAACACTAATTGAGCACATATATTATGCAGATGTGTGCCAGGTGCTGGGAAGACTGAGATGAATAATTACAGTTCCTGCCTGTGGGGAGCTCACAGTCCATGGGGAGACAGTGAAGTGACTAATGGTAGTAGGAGGTAACAAGAGATGCACACGGTGCCACATGAATACAGGGGATAGATTGAGGGCCCGGCAAACACTTCTGTCAACTGGAGGTCACGGTACACTGGGGAGGATGTTACAGAAGGCAGGCTGGAATGGTGGTCTGCAGATTTGCAGATTTCATTTCATAGAGGAAAATGAAGGAAAACTATATTCTTCACAGTTACATTTGCTAAAGTTATACAAAAACTAGTTAGTAGTCCCTTTCTTTTTCCTTCCTTCCGCCCTTCTTTCCTTTTTTTCTTCCTTCCTTCCTTCCTTCCTTTCTTTCTTTCCTATTTCTTAGTTTCTTTCTTTCTTTCTAATTCATTGCAACTAATCAGATGTTTACTTTTAACTCTAGTCTGGCCAGTAGTGTACTTAATGATAATTTCTCCAGAATTTGGAGAAATTTTGTTTCAAATGCAAAGTCCTTTCCTCTAACTCCACAATTTTCACTACTGTTATATATGAACAAAGAAAAATTTGAAATGATAAAACATCTTGGTGAATATTGTATCAAAAACTTCATCAGTTTGGGTATATTCTACTTTTCTGAAGGTCATATCAATCATGGGCTCAGTTTTCTGCATTTCAAATCACTGAAGCCACCTCCTATCATTTTCTTTCCATACTACAATGGTGGGTAAGTCTTTTAATCTATTTTTAGGCAAGCATATTTGATATAATAAAACCCAAGTGAAACTAGACTTCTGGGGTATCAGCACATATCCAGGTGCATTAAGTCAAGGGCACCATCACTAATAACAGCCTTGGCTTCCAGGTAGTTGCTTACTCACATGTTCTCCTCCTTTTCGGGTACTTTGAGCTTTCATATCTTTCTACTTTTTCTATTTGCCAAACTATACTTTCAGGAAGGGATCTGATATTTATAAATTGGTATAAATTTAACCTACTGCATTATTTTTTTCTAGGTTACTTGCTTTTCAAGTTTGCCTCTAATTTTGTAAACAATAAATTATAAATGTTTGTGAGCAGGAGAAGGATATCTCATTGGATGAAGTATGTCAACCTAGCCTTGTTTCAGTACTTAGCAAAATGTAGAAAGTAAGAGATGCTTAGTAAGCCACTCAATGGCTAACTGCTGGAATGCTCTTTACCTGTTAACTATTTGAATAGGAAAGGCAAAGTTCATAAGTCAATATACTTGAAAGCTTTCAGAGGTAGAAGAATATTTTATACACCTGCTTTAGCCCCCTCATTTTATAGATTAAAGAACTGATGGCCAGCAAGTGGAGAAAGAAGAGCCCAGAATAGCTCTTCTGGAAAGAGAACTCAGACATGCTGACCAAAATCCATTTCTACAGTACAAGATGCTATTTGCTGCAGAGTAGTCAATGGTGTCTCCAGTGCAAAAGACTGACAGTGGAGAGAGTCTGGACTATGCAAATCTTAGCTGTGATATTTTGATTCCTATATTAGAATCTGTGGTCATTGCCTACCACAACTCTGGTCCAACCCTGGTCATTGAAACACTCCATAGTATTGGAATGGACCAGTGATTTCACCTTCTATGTTTTCAGAGGCATTGATTGCCTGATCATTATATTCTGCTTGCATTTTGACATAGATGCCTCTTTGTCAGTACAGTTGAGTATTTACAATGTTCCATCTTTACTGAGAGTATTAAGCCTTATCTTCATCGCCTGTTTTTATCAAAAACTTATATTCTATTATATTCATAAGCCAAATGTTCTCTGGTATTACCAGCCTGTAACTATATAATGAAAGTATGTTTCCTTTAATAATGCTATTATGATGACTCAGAACTGTCATCATGTTCAACTACAGGAAATCCAGTCATTTTATCAAGTTCTACCTGGGAATGTTTATGCACTTTGCAAATTGAAGCTACTTGTTCCACTGCAGGCCACCTCCTAATGGAAGTCAATGTCTCTGAAGCTATTATCCTTTCTTCCTAACCCCCATGCATTCTTAACAGGGGTGATATCACACCCATGGGGTGAGGATTGATTCTTGGGAAGTGAAAATATCTTATTCTTTTTGTGTACATAGCATAGAAATGCACAAAAGTACATAAATATACAGTCTTTCTATAATAGCAAAACTTCCTGAGAGTCAGTAATTAAGGGAAAAATTCTTAAGAAAGCTCATAGATGTTTAATGATGAAAATAAATAAATACAGTTGAGAAACACTGCTCTATCCTTTACCAAATTATGGGAACAATCTCAGCTTCTGCCTTATCATTCCATAGTGCAGCTGAGATGAACTCAGGTATTTTTACAAGGTTTTCTTAAAGATTCTGGGGATTAAAGAAGAGGAACATCCTGGGCTACTGCTAAATATGGTGCTACTCAGGGCATGTCCTTCCTTAGGATATCTCACTATGTGGCTCCCTGCATGGTTCCGGGCTTGCTTTGTATTTGTTGGTGCCACAATCTTTGCCCAGGACAGTTCTAGATACATCCATACTTTAGATTTCACATTTTCCCTTTCTAATTTCATTTGTGGCCATGAGCTGCCACTTTCCAGGGTGGCTGACCATAGGGATTTCCATTCCCTCCAGGGTGACCTTGCCTCATGGCCTCCAAAAGGAAAACCCAATTGGAATATCCTACTCTGATTTAGTACAATTTTTATATCTATGATATCCAATCTTAAATTCCTCCAAGAATGTAACATCAACAGTTTCATCTAGGTTGAGATTAGTCAAATCCAAATCAGTGTCCATTTCGTTTCCTTTTCATCTAATAAATCACATTGTCAAAACTTCTCAGCCATCTCAGAGATCATTGCTCCTAAACTCTCATTAAAAAAAAAAAAGAAAGAAAGAAAGAAAGAAAGAAAGAAAGAAAGAAAGAAAGAGAAAAAGAAAAAAGACATTCAGGTAACAGTGAAGAAAGTCTTTGCCAAGAAATATTGGTTAGGAAATTTTGAAAAATCTGTTATGACTTGTCTTCTTTTGGATTCTTCCACAAGAGTGTTCCAGCAGAGCTGTCAGTTGTTTGGGTAGCTACTACATGGTTTTACAATCTTTTAAATCAAAGTGTGCACTGATAGCAAGTGAAAAAGTTTCTATTAGGTTAATCTACTGATCTTGGTTTGCCTGGGACTTCCTTAATGTCAGCAATAAATGTCCTGTGGCCCAGGGCAAACTTCATTTCCAGCTCAGTTCAGTGCCTGCTTGGAGACCGCTTTGGCAAAGGTGAAGCAGCCTGAGCAGATGTTATTATAACCTCCTGAGGTGCAGTGCTAGGTTTGCTTCCTTAATGTTACCTCCTCCCTGACCCTGTTTCTCACTGCAAAAAGCAAAGCCATACAACAATATTTTTTTCATATAGAAAAATTAAACACTTTACCTTCTAATCAATATGTGAACACACATAACTTTTAGAAACTAGATATTTAGATGGTCATTCTGTAACAGGCATCTGTAATGGGAGATGCTATTATTTCTGACAGCTGGAAATGGTAAATCATCCTATTTGGTAATCACAGTTTGCTGGTTGTCAAGAAAAAACATTTTAAATATTGCATGATATTGCTTAGCCCTCTGCCCCTCCTTGTCAATGCCACTGCTGGGTCTCCTGAGAGACCCAGTATGTTAGGGCATGTCCATTGAAAATTGAAGCTGTATAATCTATTACAATGCAAAATAGAAATCAGCCCCGTGCTGTGGATAGCATTGAAACAGGCTTGTTACATTCATAAAGATTGCTCTGCTAAGAGCATCCCCAGTTGGCCAACATATGGGCACTGATGAGGCTGTGTATCTGTCATTTAATTTATAGTTAGAGCGTCCACCTTTGAGATTTAACCAGCTTTTCAGTGTACATTTTCACACCTGTTCAGTGCAACTAATCCCAGAGACTATTTTCTTTTTTATCCTGTGGAATTATCCAGAGAGGCCAATTAAGGAAAAAAAAAAAAAAGCAATTCAGAGAAATAGAAATGTGCTGTGTCCCAGAGGTTACAAGATGGAACACGTGAGGGAAAATGAATTCGTCTTTGAATTTTCTACTATAATTTAAAAATCAATGTTTCACAGATATAAAAATTGGTACCTACTTCAGGAAGCTTTCGATGAGTTTTAAAAATCTCTATTGATTCCTCATGTACATAATTTAGGTATTTGTAAAGCTCCTACTGTATATACTAATGGCTATGGAAATTCTTCAGCACAAAGAATAGAGTTTCATATCTCATAACTTCATATCGGCTAGAGGAAAGTAGATGGTCTCATTTCTGTTTTATAAATGGAGAGATCATAACACATACACATTGCAATAGTTCTGGCAACCTCATAATTTGCCACAATGCCTGAAATATGACCAAGTTGGTCTTAGATCCTTAAGTGCTATCTGGCAAGAAAATAGTACCATTTTTTCTCTTTGTTTTATTCTGCAAAACATGTTATTACATTTACAAAAGATTTATTTTCTGGTAGATTTTTTAGGATGATGCTCAAGCACCGCCAGGAAAGAAGCCAAAATCAGGTATAAGTTCTGGGGTCTATAAACAGAGAAGGGATTGAATTTAATTATGTAAATTTTTGAGTTTCAGTCAAAGCTCTTTTTGCTTTTGCTATGTCAAAATTGTGATCTTTCATATTTACCATTGTTTTGAAATGCTTAAAAGAACAGTCACCTTATCTGTGACTGGATTCAATTAGTATCATAAACTTTAGTACTGTGGGATTAAATTTGATCAATTATAGAAGATGTTGTGTAATTTTTCTCATATTAGAAAGATTTCATAAGGCCCTAATGGCTTAATACAACTGCTCAAACTTAATTATGATAAAATATTATAGATTATTGCAATGCTTACATATGAACAAAGGGATTGGCTACATTAAATGGTGTTCTGACCAAATACATAGGTTAAATCATGTAAGTGTATTTCATTCTGTTCAATCTTACACTTTCAGTCCTAAAAGAATTGTGGCTCTGCTATCTCAATCATCCCATTCTGATGCAGGTTTTCCTTTTTCTTTAAAACACTCTGTCAATAAATTGATTAGCTCCACACTCAGATTTTAGACTAATGGAAAGTTGGGAAAGCTGAAGTTTTATAAGATATTCAGATTTTTTGAGGTTTTGATAGAGTCATTATTTCTTCTTCTTCTTCTTATTTACTTTGCATATAGTATAATGAAACTATTATGGGATTTTCATACAGTGGAATCATATACTTTGTTCTTGTTCTTCTTTCATTATCCCCCTATGTTGCTCCCTCTCTTCCTCCCACCAATTTCTTCCCCCCTCCAGATGAGTCCCTTTGTGTTTTCCAATCTTAGATACATACAATTTCATATCTATTTCCTTTTTTTTTTTTGGTGGTACTGGGGGTTGAACCCACGGCCTCAAGCTTGCATACTTTGCAAGTGCTGGACCACTGAGCTGCACCTTCAGCCCTTTTTTTTTTTTTTACTTTTTTTTTTTGAGATAGGGTCTCACTAAATTACACAGACTGGCTCTGGTCTTCAACTTGTGATCCTCCTGCCTCTGCCTCAGAAGTCCCTTGGATTACAGGCATGCGCCACCATAGCCAGCATATCTATTTCCTTTTAAGGTAGATGTAGCTTCCACATATGAGTGAAAATATTTGGTATTTCGGAGTCTGGTTTATTTCACTTCAAATGATGCTCTCCACTTCTGTCTGTTTTCCTGCAAAAGATGAAACTTCATTCTCCTTTACAGTTGAATAATATTCTATTGTGCATATATATATATATATATATATATATATATATATATCACATTTTAAAAATCCATTCATCTGTTAATGGGCATTTGGGCTGATTCCAAACCCTTGCAATTGTGAAAAGTAATGCAGTGAACATGGAAATGCAGGTGTCTCTGTGGTGTGATGACTTGGATTCTTTTGGGTATATGCCCAGGAGTGATAGATAGGACTGGGTCATTTGGTAGTTCTACTTTTAATTTTCTGAGGACTCTCCATACTGATTTTCATAGTGGCTGTACTAGTTTACAATCCCAGCAGCAGAGTAAAAAGTTCATTCTTTCCTGCATCCTCACTAGCATTTGTTGTTTGTTTTGCTGATGCTAACCACTCAGACTGGGGTGAGATGGAATCTCAGTGTAGTTTTGATTTGCATTTTCCTGGTGGCTAAGGATGTTGAACATTCTTTTATATGTTTATTGGCAGTTATTAAGACAATTCTTTGAAAAACTGTTCCATTCTATTGCCCACTTATTCATTTTATTTATTTATTTATTGTTTTTAGTATTTAACTCTTTCAGTTTTTATATATCCTATTTATTAATCTTCTATCAGACATAAAGTTGGCAAAAAAATTCTATGGGCTGTCGCATTACTCTTTTGATTGTTTCCTTTGCTGTACAGAAGCTTTTTCATTTCATGTAGTCTCATTTGTCAATTCTTGATGACCCATTATTTCTTTACCCATTTTACTGTTTCCATTAGCTAAAAGAAGTATTTAGAGTATGGGCAAAATGGAGAGAATGGAATGAACATTCTTTAAGAAATAATTCATAGGGCTGGGCATAGTGGCTCATTCCTGTAATCCCAGCAACTCTGGAGGTAGAGGAAGGAAGATCATAGGTTCGAGGCCAGAGGCAGTTATGTAAGTTAGTGAGACCCAGTCTTAAGATAAAAAAAATTAAAAAGGGCTGGAGGTGCAGCCCAGTGGTAGAGTACTTGCAAAGTATGCACAAGGTCCTGGATTCAACCCCCAAGTACTAAGAAAGAAAGGATAAAAAAAAAAAAAGAAAAAGAAAGAAAGAAAGGAAGGAAGAAAGGAAGGAAGGAAGGAAGGGAGAAATTATATAGTGAAATAAAATTTATTTTGAGAATTTTATATTTACCTTAAGATTGATAGAAACATCCTAGTATACCAAGAAGCCATTTTTAGGAAATGCTCATTCATTGCTTTAGTGGCTTGACTTATTTAAACTCTGTCCTCAAAGATCTTGAGGTAGCTCAAAAACAGGCACATAATACAAAGATGATAAATATAGTAGGAAATTAAGGAGGTATGAAAAATGAGAAACATTGATAAAGAATGCTTAATAAATTACAGGAAAATAGAATTCCTCTCTATTCTAATGTTTTTCACCCTTGAATATATGTTACATTCCCAGGGATCACCTGGGAAGCTCTTAGAAAATGTCAATGCCTGGAGCCATCTCAGTCCACTTACATCCAAATTCTAAGGGTGGGGCCTGGGCACTGCTACTTTCAAAAAATTATGTAATCTATTCTAGCATGCAATCAGGATTAGGAGTCATTGCCTTAAACCAAATAAATAAGTAGAACAAACAAAACAATCTGTTGTGTTCTCTTTTTCTTTTTCTTTCCTTCTTTTCTTTTTCTTTTTTCTTTTTTGTTTTTGGTACTGGGGGTTGAATGCTAGGCAAGACCTGCACAGCTGAGCTGCACCTCCACCTCTTTCTTTCCTTTCTTTTCTCTCTTTCTCTCTTTCTCTCTCTCTCTCTTTCTTTCTTTCTTTCTTTCCTTCTTTCTTCCCCTTCCTTCCTTCCTTCCTTCCTTCCTTCCTTCCTTCCTTCCGTCCTTCCTTCCTTTCGAGACAGGATCTTGCTATGTTGTGCAGGCTGCCTCTGGCCTCGAACCTCTAATCTTCCTGCCTCAGTCTCCCAAATAACTTCTTTTAAATGTAAAGAAAATCACTAGAGTTGTCCTGCCATCCAATCTATTCTATCCTTAATTTATTTAATTGAAATTGACTCCAGTTCTTTTTTATTTATTTATTTTTGGCAATACTGGGGGATTGAACCCAGGGCCTCATACTTGCATGCTTTGCAAGTGTTGTACCACTGAGATGTACCGCCAGCCCATTTTTTTACTTTTTGAGACGGGGTCTCGCTAAATTATGCAGACTGCCTCTGGTGTTAAATTTGTGATCCTCTTGCCTCTGCCTCCCAAGTCGCTGGGACTACAGGCATGTGCCACCATGCCCAGTTTGACTCCAATTCTTTTTAGAAAAAAAATTTATGTGCCATTACCTTGTTGTCAGGATGCTTATGTGGAATACATACCAAAAAAAAAAAAACAAAAAACAAAAAAACCCCACAAACAACCCCTCCTCCCCCCAAAAGTACCAAAAATATCCTCTAAATAGACCAAGATGCAGAAGGAATAAGGGCTCACTGGTGGTGTAAATACAGTGTCATGGAAGAAAGAAATGACTCATTGAAACTGAAGAAGCAGCAAGAGTGAAAAATCACATAGGACTTCCTGGAGGAGGTAGCTTTTGTTCCAGGTCTTAACAGCTAACAAGTAGCGGCTAAATCAGAAGATGGAGGCAAACATTTTTTTTTCCTGAAGGAGAGGTGAGAAGATGCTGAGACTTACTCCCAAATATGTGGAGTTCCAGGGTAGGGGGGAAGATTCATGAAGTATAAAGATAGCTAAATGATTATGTTCACAAAGGAATTTCCTACTACATTTCTTGGAAGATATTATTTTTCAGGACTGGCTGCAGCAGGAAGAAATTTCTTATGTGACTACCCTGAAACTACAGAAACTGATGGTCTCCTGTGTGTGTGGCTGGATAATTAATTGAAATATTACTTTGTCCTTGTCCTCCCTAAGCCTTTCTTGTCTTCCTTTGTTGAGATAAATTCCAGGACTTTGTGATTCCTGTAGTTTATGCAGCCAGAATTTAAGCAGGAGAAAAGGCAGAGGAAGCCCACAGCAATTTAATCTTTGGGAAAACTTTGATAATTGAAGTTTTGGTAGGTGGAACGTGAGAGTCTTTTACATGACAAAAGCCCGTGAGACAGGGCTCATTACTGTGAGCTGGTGTGCACCACAGAGGGAGGCCTGGGGACCCTGGTTTCCAGCATTGGCAAAGACTCTTACCAACATGGGTAGGGACACAGTGGTCAGGGAAATTCGAGGGACCACAGCAGGCAAAACCCAAGAAGAAGTCAATTTGTTGTTCTTGTTAGGTGCCGTCGAGTCAATACCAACTTGTAGCAACCCTCGTAGAGTCTTCAACGGCTGATTGTTTTGGGATTGGTTTGGGAATGGATTGCCATGTCCTTCTCCAGTAGCAGCCAGGACATATTGGACAGTAGCAGCCAGACCCATCTCCAAGTACCAGCAATTCTGAAATAACCCCGGGGAAGGCGAGCCTATGATAGCTGATGTAAGGCTTTGTTGCTGTCATGGCTGATCGGATGAGGGAAATAGTTTCTGTAGGCTCAAGTGTTTGTTCGATTGACGAATATTCTTAGTGTAGAAAGCTATGCCTTGGGCTGAAGGGGTGTGGATGCTGAATCAGGTAGGTTTCTGCCTTTTGTTCTTGACAGAGCTTCTAGAATAGAACTAACATTTATCACACACTAATTGACTGCAAGATATTTACTTGCATTACCTCATTTTATCTTTTTAGCATCCCTATAAGATGAGAACTTGTACTATCACCATGCTATAGATGAGACTTGGGCAGTCGGCCTCATCAAATCACTCAGGAAGCCTAGATTCCACACAAGGCTGATATCACAATAATTATTTTCTTAACTTCTTTCTTATTCTGGCTATTAGTAAAACATACACACTAATAACTTGTTGTTGTTGTTGTTAGGTGCCGTCGAGTCGGTATCCGACTCATAGCGACCCTCTGTCGCTATGACAACAGGGGAAACACTATTGTCAGTGCTTCTCTGCTGTTCATAGGGTTTTCAATGGCAGATTGATTTTTTTGGGAGGGGGTTGCCGGGTCCTTCTCCCAAGCCTACAGCATCTGGTGTTCCCAGGCAGTCTCCCATCCGGGTAGTAACCAGGCCTGACCCTGCTTAGCTTCTGAGATCTGACAGGATCGGATGCCACAGGGCTACAGCTGCAGGCACACTAATAACTAGAGGGTAAGAATGCTGTCTGTGGAAGACTTATTCTATTGCTCTTTCCTTGAGAATATGAAAAGTTCTGATTAAAAAAGGACCGAAGAAATCCAGATCCTAATTGTACCAAACACCCTTCCAGAGATAACTGCAAGAGAAGGATCTCTACTATAACTCAGTCTGCTCTCTCAATGTATTTCTGCACATTTTATTTCCTTTTCTTATGATTGCAGATTTTTCTCTGCCAGTGACTTCTTGTCATTTACATTCATCGTACTCTGATAAAGGGCTGTCAGAGCTTTAAAGTAGGCAAATCCACCAAAGTAACCTTCAAAGAAACCATGCCAAATCAAACACTTATCCATCTCTGTCTCGCTGCTCCTTATCTTAAAATGAATATTTGAGAAAGAAATCCTTTTACCACATATTCAGTGGGAAGGAAAATGTATTGCACTTCCATAAGGGGAGACAGGACTTTTGATAGACTTGAGCTATTCTAGTACTTTATGCACCTGTCACTTTGTTCAGTCATAGTAGCTTTGTTTTCTGGCAACTTGTTTTTTGGTATAAAGAAGCCAATGAGAAGGTACGCTAAACCAGGGAAGAAATTCCTACATGAAACTTGTATTGAAGACTGGTTTCTCCATAAACCCAGTGGAGACTTTAGTGGGTGAGGGGGCCTGAATACTCCCCAGGTGCCCAGTAATATATTCCTCTCTTTCTACCCAATGCACTTTACATAACACTTACAAGATTGAGTTTAGAGAGAATAGGTATATCTACTCTGGTATGTTCTGAGAGCTAGAGAGAGGGAAAGACAGAGACTGGATGTCTCAAACTACGCTTACAGAAACATTAGTATTTTTGTAACTAGTGGTGAGACTAATGAGTTTTATTTCTCACTTTGTACTATTCTTTAGGATTCACATTTTTCTAGAGTGAATATTTATAATTTATAATAATAACTCATGAGAAAAAAATGAATGAGACATAAAATAGCTTTACAAGACATGTGAATAAGGGAAAATTGTATAACTATATTTTGAAAATATCTTAATTACTAATTGACATGGTACAAAATGTTCTGTCAACTACAAGCAATGTCTCTTGAGAGTATGGAGATGGAAAGAGGAGCTGGATATGTACCCAGTCAGCCATGAAGGATCAGCTGGACCAGGCAGTGTCCTGGCAGGCCTGACTCTTGTTTCTTCAGGTCACTAGACATGACTGGACATATGTCTCTGGGCCCTCTTTCCTCCCCCTTTTTTGAGACAGATTCTTATAAGGAATCCAAGATCCTTCGGATTTAGCCTCTAAGCACTGGGGTGAGCACCACCAAGGTGAGCACCACTAAGCCCCACCTGGACCTCTTTATATTAGGTTCACCTTTCTTAGGGCAATGTTGTTGTTAGGTGCTGTCAAGTCACTCTATGTATAAAAGGATGAAACATTACCCAGCACTGTGCCATGAACATGATCTTTTTATGTTTCAGCCCAATGTTGCAACCACTATGTTTCTTCTCATTTTGAGTCGTGCCACATAAACAAATGGAGGTCTCAGGGGCTTTACTCCATTCCCATCATTAAAGTTGACTCTTTTTTGAGGAGATAATTCTTCCCCAGTTGTTTCTTGAATGCTTTCCAGCCTGGAGGGCTCATTTTCTGGCACTGTATTTGGCAGTGTTTCTCTGCCATTCATAGGGTTTTAAATGGCTAATTGTTTCAGGAGTGGGCTTCCAAGTTCTTCTCCCTCATCTGTCTTAGTCTGGAAGCTCAGATGAAACCTGTCCACCATGGGTAGCTGTGCTGGTGTCTGAGATAGAAGAGGCATAGCTTTCAGTATCACAGCAATGTGCAAGCCCCACCACATGACAAGCTGACAGACATGGGGGCCTCAGGAGAATGGCCTACCCTAAAGAGACTAAATGACATTGGCCTTCCTGGCCATGCAAGCCAAAGCAGATGTGGAGGGAGTTCAGTGTCTTTTCATGATTGCTGTCTCTCCACTCCAAATTTCTGAATTGGAAAACAAAGAAATAAAAAGGAAAGAAATCTTTGTATCTGTGCTTTTTGATATGAAAAGAGAAAAGGGAGGAGGCTGGCTTTGGAGTTGGGGTCAGAGTAGCATCCACATAGCCATTGCACTTGGAGGAGATGTCAGTGATCCAGTATCCAGTCTACTTGCTGCTCCTTATGGCCCCAGGGCTCTTGTACCCATTCCTGTGCTTCATTTCCTGAGGATGAATTATGAAGATTTTTTTCTTTTTGTTGTTTTAAAATAGGGCTGTCTTATCTGAGAATGTGTTAATTAAGTTATCATGTATTGCTGGCTTGCAAGTCCTACACATTTGATAAAAACAAATTACCCTTTAGGAGGTGGGTTTTTGCAGGGCTTGGAGTAGCAGCTGGTGTAATCCCACCAAGAACAGCCCAGAGGATCTGGGTGTAAGCAATGGGCTTGAGGAAGAGGGCAGGAATGTCCAGCTGGAAGGCAGACCAGACCCCTGCTGTGGCATGCCTGTCTGCAGCTCTTTCTGTTTTGGCTCTTAACCAACTTGATGCTGTCTCTCCACTGACCACCATTTCCCCAGTGACATTCACCCCGTTGGCCCTCTTAGCAAATCTCTGCTGGGTGAACCTTGGCCTTCCCAGCCAGAAACCAGTCAGGAAAATCAGACTTCTACCTCAGTAGGCTGGAGTGTGGCCCTTTGGAAGTGGAAGCAATAGCTCCAGGTCCAGCCCTCATGGTGGATGAGATACTTAACTGAGAGCGTGGCCATTTACGCAGCATTTGTTGTGGGGAAAGGCCCCGGGATAGCATGCCCAGAGATGCAAAGAGGAAAACATAGTCTCTGTCCTTGCGTAGTTTGGGACCTAGTGGGAACACAGCAATTATTTCCAGTAACAATAGTAAGCATAGCAGAGAGATGCAGGGTATGGGAGGGGGCTTCCTTCCAAGTGAGATCCTTAAGTGGGTGGAGGTTATGACTTCATCCTCTGTGCATCCCAGGACCTCCCAGAGACATAGGTGCAGGGTTGCCCTGCCGGCCTGTGCTAAGCCATTATGTAGAATGCATATCCAGTCATGAGTCTAAAAAGGCTGGCTAGTCAGTGTTAGGAAGACAAGTGGGATTTGAGTTAGAGATAAGGCCTGAGAGAATGCTCTAGTCTGAAGAAAGAATATGAGGAATAGCCCAGAGAGAGTCCTCTGTCCAATTTCCTGTGCTCAACTTCCTATGCCCCAGAGTCCATCCTTGCTGCCATTCACTTACATTTAGCAAATTGAGGATGGATTTCTCAACAGGTAATTGTTGAAAACAAGATTTAGTGAAAACAGTTTAGTTGTTCTCTTTACTTTGACGTGGCTCACAAACCTTGCCTGTTTGCTTCCTTCTTTTTACTCCCGTTCTTTCCCCTTTGTCCTTCCCCTCCAGACCTGGAGGACAAAATGAGTGCAATTCCGGGGCACCAACCTAAGCTGAGCCTTGCCACACAGCAAAGAGCTTTAGAGTTGGCCTTTTGTATGCCGCTCCTGTCTCCCTTGAGGGATTTATTTCTTTTCTGTCTTCAGCATAACAGATGCTCTGAGAACTGATGTGGGTGCATTGTGACATCAACGGAAATCACAAACACTCATCTTCCGCTTCTTCATTTTCCCTTCTCTGTCATGGTGCCTTGGCAAAATTTCAGCCTCTCCTCTTCCCACTGCATTAACCCATGACAATCTGCAACAAAGTCATGCGCATCTTCAGCTCTCCATTCTTAGATCCCAGATGCAACTTTGAACAATGCTTGGACCTTTTTGTAAAGTCTGGAGATCCAGTGTGTGGTCTTGGTTTTATAATAAAAGGCCAGTAAAAAATCATCTTATTCTTATTCATTTTTATTTCCAATGTTCTGTCCTGTTTTGGCCTTTCTATTTTTCATTGTGCCTTTGTAAGATTTCCTTACAAATTTCTCTTCCAATGACTTAACAAGAGCCCTGTAATCTTCTAAGAACCTAAAAGCACCTTGGTCTGCTTTAGAAAAATGTGACTGTTTTCCCATCTCGTTAAGCAATATCTGATCTCTCTCTCTGAAAACACATGAAAAGAATATATAGAGGGCCTCCCAGAATCTGAAAGTCTCCTGGAAATTAAGGCCCATTAGTGTTTTTTATAACATCAAAGAGTCACCCATGCATTTAAAATGTACTGTTTTGTTTTGGATGGGGGGGGCGGGTAGGACATTAATGCAAACTTATTTGCTTCTTTATCAAAGGAATCAAAAGAACTGGGGAGAAGGGAAAACAAGAAAAGAACAGAGAGATATGACTCTTTCATCTTAGCCTATTTCTTGAAACTACAAAATGATCATCTTGTCAGATTCTCATAACTCTCTCTGCATTGCTGAGGGTTGTACTGCTCCCCGTGGGTGACCTGCCTAGGAAAGGATCCCTTTTAGCCTTTCTGGCTACTAAGCCAAGGCAGATACAGCCACAAGGTGTCACTATTGCTAACATGGCTCTCTACCTAAGGGATCAATTGCAATTATGCATATGCCAATTAGATTTCTTTCTTGTTTTTAAGTAGACTCATTTGGGACAGACACTTCTTGATTGGCAGTATCAGTTGCCTCCTTCACTTCACGTACACAGTGACTCTGGTTTGGTTCACAAGTGAGGCTCAGATTTCCAATCTGGAAAAGGGAGGTAACAATTCTTGGTTTTCAGGATAATTGTTAGCCTTGAGTTAGAAAACCTTGATTTAGCTGAGTTTCATTTCTGGGTGCTTAATAAGGACTCAACAAAGATGAGCTCCCTTAACTTAAAAAGATAGAGGAGGAGAGAAGGTGACTTTTTCAGTTCTCTCTCTCTCTCTCTCTCTCTCTCTCTCTCTCTCTGTCCTCTCTCTTTCTCTCTCCTTAAGTCTTGGAAGAGAACTCTGGAAGGAAATCTTACAAATATACAATCTAGAGCTGCAAGACCATCATCTAATACAGAGTTCTGGCAGCTGTGCTGCTAAAAAATGTTTGTTGTTGTTGTTGTTGTTGTTGTTGTTAAGTGCCATCCAGTCCTGTCTGCCTCAGCGACTTTCATGGGATTTTCAATGGATGATTGTCTCAGGAGTGGTTTGCCACATCCTTCTCCCATTTATTGTGGTGCTGGGGATCAATCCCAGGTCCACAGAAAGTGCAGAAGAGCGCTCTGTCAACTGAGCTAAACCCTAGCTCTCCCACCCCACCAAATAAAAATGTTTAGGAAAAGTTAAATGCCATCCTCCCATAGACTCATAATATTAGTATCACATTAATATCTCTAAGAGGCCTTGCTCTGAAGACACCTATTTAATTTTGTTTTATCCAATTTCCCAAGTTTATTTTAGCCAAGAATATATATGTTTTTATTAACATCCAGATTGAGAAAACTTTTTAACTTCTTCATTGTACAGATGAGAAAACAGACACCCAGACAATAAGTAGCTCATGAAATGTATGACTTACAAGTGACAGAGTTGGTCCACAATGCCTCTCGTGTTATAGCTGGCTTGTGCCAGCTCACAAGATTCAGCTGTATTCATCCTTTCCCAATTCTATGTTAAGTGATGTCAGGCTGAAAGCTTGGAATCAACCACAGTGGGAATATTTTACCACAGAAATGGGTAAACACAACAGCACACTTTCCCCCCACATCCATGAGAGAAGGTTTATTTGAATATGACTTTAGGACCTAGGTGCCCAGATACCCAATCCCACATTTCAGTGATTCTTCAGTTTCT
>VMDO01029908.1:0-22036 GCA_007922755.1 Pedetes capensis | reverse complement strand
GGGGGGGAGGGAAGATAAGAATGAGGTCAATATAAATGGACTAGAAATCGCATGTAATTGTTCTAACAAGATAGAAACAAAGACCACTACAGGAAAAGTTTCTATCTTAAACAGAAATGGAACCCAAGGACATATAGAAAAATACTATACAGTAAAAGATAGAGAAGACTTGGATGGGAAACTTAGATGGGAAGGGGGGCAGGGGGGAAACATAGCGGAGGGTAAGGGGTAACCTATATGAATAATGCTTATCAAATTGCATATATGAAAATTGTCACAATGAAAAGCATGTCAAAATGAATCACATTATGATGCACATTAAAAATTTCTAATAAAAAAAAGAAAAGAAATTTATAAACAATTTTGTCTCAGGAAAATAATAAATTTTACAACTCTTAGGCTACTTCCTTGTATTTTTAGAATAAAGTGAGGAAAAATTCTCTAAATAAATAAATAGTATAAAAAAAAGTTTGGGTAGCTGGTGGGTGCAGACCACAAAGAACACAGCAACTAGTGAATCAAATATATGGATGGAGAAAAGCCAGAGCAAAAAATCTGCTGAAGTGTTTGGGAGAAAAGGTGAAGCAGACTGCTATAACTGTGCAAACAAGTAGCACATTGGCAGGTATTGCTGTGAGGGCATTGTTGGTGATCCAGAACACTGACACACAGATCCTGGAAACACTTTACCCCACAAAGCATCACTCACACCACAGGAACTATCTCTCATCCACATAACAAGCAGTTAAGGGGCCAAGAAAACTGACTCTAAAATCAAACAGTACATTCAAGTACCCAAACCCTCTTCCATTCCATAGCATATCTGCAAATGGACAAAATCTAAAAGCAGAGTCCAGTCCACCAGTACAGATCTCAGTGCTGTAGTGGCCTCCCACAATCACCAGAGAGTTCTTTGAACTGACTACCCCTCCACTTGGCATTCCCCAATACTAGAAGAACCACAAAGAATTTATCACAAAAATTTTTGTTTGCTTATTTATTTTGTTATTGGTGGTGGTTTTTTGTTTGTTTGTTTGGTTGGTTGGTTTGGTTTCTATTTTTTGTCTTTTGTTTTGACATTTGTTTTGTCCTTCCCCTTTTCTCTTTATGTTATTTGTGCTATTTTCTAATTAAATTTTTGGTACTAGTCACACTCAAGCTCATTTGTTTAAAAAAAATCTTAAATGTTGGTATTTTTATATCAGTTGTTATGTTTATATAACTATCAACATGTGATTAATTTACACTGGGCACCCAAATCTATATTATTGACTACTTCTCCCTTACCCCATTTTCCAACAATCTGCTTTCTACCTGTTCTTTTCCTTTTCTTCTATTCTGTACTATTTTTTTTCTTTTCCCTTCCACCTGACTTCTCTGATTTCCTACATAAATTATTTCTACTTTTACTATAATTAACTTTTAGCTTCATAGCTCACTCTATACTATACATATCATCTCCTTTTTCCTAAGGTAATTTTTAAGCAATAGCTGGCTTCATTTGAATTCAATTTAATTTATAAAGCTAATTTTGGTTGGAGTTATTACTCTAATAGCAGCTTACACAGTCTTCTTGGAGCAATACTGGGGATCAAGCCTATAGGAGAAGACTGTACACTAAGAGGAACCCCAAATTAAAACAGAAAGAGAAGCCCATCCCAACAGATGACAAAATCCCAAAACATAAATGCAAGAATTATAAAAAAAGAAGATGACATGACTCCTCCAAAAAAGCATAACTCCACATTAACTGAAGCCAAAGATGCTGAAATGCTGGATATGCCAACGAATTAAAAAAACTATTTATGAAAATGATAAATGACCTCACAGAAAACACAAGCAGATGAATGAAATGAGGAAATCAATTGAAGTACTATATAGAAGAGTAACCAAAGTGGGGGAAAAAAAAACTCCAGCAAGGAAATTGAAATCTTGGAAAGAAACCAAACATTAACTCTGGAAATGAAAATCATAATAAACAAAATAAAAAACACAGTGGAAAGTAACTCCAGCAGATTAGATCAAGCAAAAGAAAGAATTTTAGGGATGGAAGACAAGGTCAAAGAAATACTTCACTCAGACATCAACACACAAAAATAAATAAATAGAAGAATACATAAAAGAATACACACAAAAAAATAAAAGAATACAACTACAATGTCCAGGAAGTCTGGGACATAATGAAGAGATCAAATCTAAGAATCAATGGGGTAGAAGAATGAGCTGAGGCTACACTTAGAGGTATAGAAAATCTACTCAATGGAATAACAGCAGAAAACTTCCCAAATCTAAATGAAGAAATGGACACCCAAACATAAGCAGTGTTTTGAACCCCAAACAGACATGACCGGAAGAGGTCCTCTCCGTGTCACAGTGTAGTTAAAATGCTAAAATTAGAAAGCAAAGAAACAATTCTAAAAGCTGCAAGGGGAAAACACCAACTCACAAAGGCAAATTCATCAGAATAACATCGAACATCTCAGCAACACCTCTAAAAGCCAGGAAAGCATGGAATGACATATTTAAAGCCCTAAAAGTTAATAACATCCAACCAAGACTACTATATCCAGCAAAGCTATCCTTTAAAATCAATGAAGAAATAAAGACATTCCCTGACAAGCACAAACTTAAATCAATATATGACCACTAAGCCAGCACTGCAGAAAATACTTAAAGGAATCATATGCACAGAGGAAGAAGAAATACAGACACTAACACAAGAACCCAGGAAAGAATAAATCTTATAAGAGGAACACATGAACAAATGAGAGATATGACAGAAGTATGTCCAACTCAATAATAACTGTAAATATGAGTGGTTTTAATGTTACACTTAAAAGACTCAGACTATCTGACTGGATTAAAAACAAGACCCAATGATTTGTTGCCTTCAAGAGATACATTTCACTGGAAAATATACACACATACTGAAAATGAAAGTATGGAACAAATTTACTAAGGATAGGAGAAGCAAAAAAAAAAAAGCTGAGGTTGTAATACTGATATCAGACAAAGTAGACATCAACCTAAAATTAATAAGAAGAGATGAAGAAGGTCTTTAGATATTAATAAGGGGAATAATCAGTCAAGAAGACATAACAGTTGTAAATGTATATACATCAAACAGTGATGCACCTAATTTCATAAAATGAATGCTACTGGCCATAAAGGAACAGCTATGTCCTGATACAATAAAAATGGGTGACTTCAATACCCCACTTTTATCAATAGACAGATCATCCAAACAAAAAATCAACAGAGAAACCTTAGAGTTAAACAACACAATAGACCAAATGGACTTAACAGACATCTATGAAACATTCCTTCCAATAGATGTGGAATATATATTCTTCTCAGCACCACAGGGAACTTTTTCTAAAATAGACCACATATAGGTCATAAAACAAGTCTTAATGAATACAAGTAAGTGGAAATCTTCCTTGTATCCTATCAGATCATGGTGGAATAAAACTAGAAATCAATAGCAAGAAAAACTACAAAAACATCACAAATACATAGATATTGAACAACACACCTTTGAATAATCAGTGAGTCATCAATGAAATCAAGGAGGAAATTTAAAAATTCCTACAACCAAATAAGAATGAAAATACAGTCTACCAGAACACTTGTTGTTGTTGTTAGGTGCCGTCAAGTTGGTGTCCAACTCATAGCGACCCTATGTACAACAGGCAAAACACTATTTTCAGTGCTTCTCTGCTATTCATAGGGTTTATAATGGCAGATGGATTTTTGGGAGTAGGTTGCCGGGTCCTTCTCCCACCAGAACACTTAAGATATGTTAAAGGCAGTTCTGTGAGGGACATTTATAGCTCAAGTGCCTATATCAAAAAATCAGAGGAAGTTCAAATAAATAGCTTAATGAGGCACCATAAGGCATTAGGAAAACAAAAAGAAGTCAATCCAAAAATCACTACATGGGAAAAAATAATTAAGATCAGGAAAAAAAATCAATGAAAGGGAAACTAAAAGGACAACACAAACAATAAAATGAAAAGTTGGTTCTTTGAGAATGTAAAAAAGATTAACAAATTCTTAGCCAAACTAACAAAAAGAAAGAGAAGATTCAAATTGATAAAATTAAAGAAGAGAAAGAAGTCATTACAACAGATACCAGTGAAATACAGATCATTAGAGATTACTTTGAGAACTTGTACTCCTAAAAAAGGAAAATATAGAAGAAATGGATAAACTCCTTAACACATATGACCTACCAAAATTCAGTCAAGAAGATACAAATAACTTAAACAGACCTATAACAAGTACAGAAATTGAGGCAATAATAAAAAAAATGTCCCCACATAAAGGCCCGGTTCCTGACAGGTTCATAGTTGAATTCTACCAAGATTTTAAAGAAAAATTGATACCTATCCTCCTCTAGCCCCTAAAATAAAAGAGGAAGGACTACTCTCAAACTCATTATATAGACCAATTTCTCTAATGAACATAGGCACAAAAATCTTCAACAAGATATCTGCAAATCTGAAACAGAAATACATAAAAAAATATCATGTACCATTATCAAGTAGGTTTCATTCCACACATGCAAGTCTGCTTTAACATATGCAAATCAATAAATGTAATACAGCACATAAAACAGACTCCAAGACAGAAACCACATCATTATCTTAATAGATGCAGAAAATGTCTTTGACAAAGTTCAACATCCCTTCAGGAAAAAAAGCCCCCAAAGAAACTAGGAATAGAACATTCCTCAACATTATAAAAGCTGTACCTAACAACAACAATAATACAACAAAACTATAGCAAACATTATACTAAATTGGGGAAAACTGAAAGCATTTCCTCTAAAATCAGGAACCAGACAAGGATGCCTACTTTCTCCACTGTTATTCAACATAGGGATTGAAGTTCTAGCCAGAGAAAGTAAGAGAAAGAAAAAGAGGGATATAAAAAGTGAATAAAGAAGTCAAATTATCCCTATTTGCAGATTTCTTGACCCTACACTTAAAAGATCCTAAAGATTCCACCAGAAAACTCTTAGATCTCATAAGTCCTTTCAGCAATGTAGCAGGAGACAAAATCAATACTCAAAAATCAGTAGCATTTCTATATACCAACAAGGAACAGGATGAGAAAGAAATCAAAACAACAATCCCATTCACAATAGCCTCAAAAAAATTAGGAATAAATCTAGCCAAGGAACCAAAAGACCTATACAATGAAAACTTCAAAACACTAAAGAAATAAATTGAAGAAGATACGAAAAGATAGAAAGACCTCCCTTACTCATGAATCGGCAGAATTAATATTGTGAAAATGATTATACTACCAAAAGTGAACTGCAGATTCAATGCAATTCCCATCAAAATTACAATGACATATTGCACAGATATAGAAAAAATAACCCTAAAATTCATATAGAAACACAAAAGACCCCAAACAGTAAAAGCAATACTGAGCAGAAAGAGCAATGTAGGAGATATCACAATATCTCACATTAAATTATATTACAGGGCCACAGTAATGAAACAGCTTCGTACTGGCACAAAAATGAATATGAAGATCAATGGAATAGAATAGAGGACTCAGAACTAAACCCACCCAACTACAGTCACATGATTTTCAACAATAGAGCCAAAAACATAAATTGGAAAAAAAATACAGTATCTTCAACAAATGGTGCCTGGAATACTGGATATCTACAAGTAGAAGAATGAAATTAGACCCCTATCTTTTACCCTGTACAAAAATCAGTTCAAAGTGGATCAAAGATCTTAATGTAAAACCAGAAGATTTGAAACTACTGGAAGAAAATATAGGGAAACTCTTCAACACATAAGCATAGGCAAGTACTTTCTTAAAAGAATTCCAACAGCCTCGGAAATGGCAGCAGCAATTGACAAATGGGATTGCATGAAATTAAAGGGTCTTCTCACAGCAAAAGAAAAAAATCAACAGAGTAAAAAGAGACCACAAAGTAGGAGGAAATCTTTGCCAAGTATACAACTGACAAGGGATTAATATCTAGGACATATGAAGAATTCAAAAAATTAAACACCAAAAAAATTCAATCAATAAGTAAGCAATTGAACTAAACAGACAGTTCTCAAAAGAAGAAATACAAATGGCCAATAAACATATGATAAAATGTTCAACTTCCTTAGCCATCAGGGAAATGCAAATCAAGACTACATTGTGGTTCCATCTTACCCCAGTCAGAATGGTCAGCATCAGCAAAACAAACAAGAAATGCTAGCAAGGATGTGGGGAAAAGGGAACACTTATACATTGTTGGTGGGACTGTAAACTTGTACAGCTATTATGGAAATCACTATTGAGGTTCCTAAGAAAACTAAAAATAGAACTACCATATGGATCTAGCTATACTACTCTTGGGCATATACCCAAAGGAATCAAAAGTCATAATACCATAGAAACACCTGCACTTCCATGTTCATTGCAGCACTATTCACAATTGCAAAGATGTAATCATCCCAGATGCCCAACAACAGATGAATGGATTTAAAAATATGGTATATGTAAACAATGGAATGTTATTCAGCCACAAAGAAGGATGAGATCATGTCATCTGAAGGGAAATGGATAGAATAGGAGTTCATGATTTTAAGCAAATAAGCCAGACTCAGAAAGAGAAATACAGCATGTTCTCAGTCATATGTGGAAGCTAGATTTATCATAAAGTGAAATATATATGTTATTTATATGTAATACTGGAAAGTACAAGGGGATGTATCTGGGGGGATTAGTGGGAAGTAAATGGGAGCCACATGGGGGAGTAATGAGGGAGAGAATAAGTGCAAAATACATGATTCAACTATATAGTAACCCCATAATGACACTCAATATACTGTATGATTTAAAACATTTACTGATGAAGATCAAAGATCACAGCCTTCAATATTAATTACGACTAAACATCAACAAAACAAAAATCCTTACGACTGGGTCAGCACACAACTTCACATTAAATGGAGAAAAGATTGAGGTTGTCCAAGATTTTACTTTGCTTGGCTCTATAATCAACACCCGTGGAAGCAGCAATCAAGAAATCAAAAGACGCATTGCTCTAGGAAAAGCTGTGGCAAAAAATCTCCTTAGAGTATTGAAAAGCAAAGATGTCACATTGAAGACGAAGGTGCATCTGACTCATGCCATGGTATTTTCAGTGGCATCATATGGTTGTGAAAGCTGGACACTGAACAAGAGAGACAGAAAAAGACTTGATGCTTTTGAATTGTGGTACTGGAGACATCTATTGAATATACCATGGACTGCCAAAAGAACCAACAAATCTGTCCTAGAAGAAGTACAACCAGAGTGCTCCTTGGAAGCAAGAATGGCCAAACTGTGTCTTACATATTT
Source organism: Pedetes capensis (assembly GCA_007922755.1). Classification (NCBI taxonomy): domain Eukaryota; kingdom Metazoa; phylum Chordata; class Mammalia; order Rodentia; family Pedetidae; genus Pedetes; species Pedetes capensis. Next base: position 14,668 of record VMDO01029908.1, on the reverse strand, counting down.
CGGACATGTAGTCAGGAGAGAACAATCCCTGGAGAAGGACATCATGTTTGGAAGAGTGGCAGGTCAACGAAAAAGAGGAAAATCCTCCACCAGATGGATTGACACAGTGTCTGCAACAATGGGCTTAAACAAAATAAGATTGTTTGCCTGGCACAGAATCGGCAAGTGTTTCGATCTGCTGTACATAGGGTTGCTATGAGTCGGACTCGACTCGACGGCACCTAATAACAACAACATACTGTATGATAATTGTTGTTGTTTTTAGGTGCCAATGGTTGATTGGGGATTGGTTCAGGGGTGGATGGCCACATTCTTCTCCCATTTTTGTGGTGCTGGGGATTGAATCCCCATCCTCAGAGAGTGTGGAGCAGCACTCTTATCAACTGAACTAAACCCCAGCCTCCATATGCCAATTAAATAACAATTAAAAATGCAAACTAGATGTGGTGGCATATCCCTGTAATCCCAGCACCTTGGGAGGTAGAGGCAGGAGGATAGCAAGTTTGAGGCCAGAGGCAGCCTGGGTAACTTAGCAAGACCCTGTCTCAAGATAAAAAATAAGAAAAGAAGGGGCTAGGGATACAGATCAATGGTAGAGCACTTGCAAACTATGTATGAGGCCCTGAGTCCAGCCTATCAGTACCAAGAAAAAAAAGAGGCTGAAGCAGGACGATCAAGATTTTGATGCCAGCCTGGGATACACAGCTACACTGTGTCTCCAAAAAAAAAAATCCCCACATGAAACAATTCAATTTACCAAGGAATAAATTAAGTGAACGTGTTAAAAGGTCCTTATATTAAGCAGTAGTAAAAATATTAAATTTTAGTCAAGAATGTATATTGTAATTTTAGGTTAACAACTAAAATAATAATAGGTTACTAATAAACTAAAAGAGGGAAAACAGAAAACAAAAAGCATGTTACACTTTGTGACTCACTTCCAAAGCACAGAGTATGAGCAGGGAAAAATAACTTTATAGCAGAGAATTCTGGCAGATACCACCTTAATCAAGGTTAATGTGCCCACTGATAAGTCACATTGATACCATATACCCTCTGGAGTGATGTGATGAGAAAGGCACTTCATCTCTGTGGTATCCTTTCTCAAAACTCATAGCCCCAATATGGTCATGAGAAAAAAATTAGACTCACACAAATTGAAGGATATTATACAAAATGCATGAGAAATCCTCCTCAAAACTGCTAAAGTCATGAAAAACAAAGACTGAGAAACTACCAAAAATAATCCCAGAGACTTGGGAAGCAAAGGCAGGAGGATTGCAAGTGTAAGGTCAGAGGCAGCCTATGTAACTTAACAAAACACTGTCTGAAGATGAAAAACAGTAAAAAAGTGGGCTGAGGATGCAGCCCAGTGGTAGGGCACTTGCAAAGCATGTGTGAGGCCCTGGGTTCAACCCCCCAGTACCACAAAAAAAAATCAGAAGAGACTAAGGATCCATGACAGATAAATAAAATGTGGTATCATAGATTGGATCCTGAAACAGCAAAAGCACATTAGTAGAAAAACAATTAAAATCCAAATGAAACCAGGCACAGTGGCTCACGCCTGTAATCCCAGTGACTTGAGAGGCGGAGGCAGGAGGATTACAAATTCAAGACCAGAGGTAGTCTGGGTAATTTAGTGAGACCCTTTCTCAAAAAGTAAAAAAAAAAAAAATGGGCTGGGAGTGCAGCTCAGTGGTCCAGCACTTGCAAAGCATGCAAGCGTGAGGCCCTGAATTCAACCCTCAGTACTGAAAAAAAAAAAAAAAAAAGAAGAAGAAAAAGAAAGAAAGAAAAGAAATCTGTAAATCTGTAGTTTGGTGAATAGTGATATGGTTTCTTAATTTTGACAAATGTGCCACAGTACTGTAAGATGATAACATTAGAGAGAATTGAAACTGGGGAAAGACATACAAGGGCTTTCCATACTACTTTTATAACTTTTCCATAAATCTAAAATTATTCCAAAATGATAAGCTTATTTAAAACAAACTTCATAGAGCCAAAAGTATACAAGGAGCCAGGTGTGTTGGTGCATGCTTGTAATCCCAGGACTCAGGAGGGAGGCTGAGGCAGGAGGATCCTGAGTTCGAGACCAGCCTGGGCTACAAAGCAAGACACTGTCTCAATAAAACCCACATAGACAAGAAAGACCAAAGAAAGGAATCTAAGAACGGATACAAAGATATAGAAAGATGGCAAGTATAAACCCAAATGTGTCAATAGTTACCTCATATATTACCAACAGTTACCTTATAGATTATCTAATAGTTACCTGGGGCTGGGATTTAGCTCAGTTGGTACAGTGCTGCTCTGCAGTCTCTGAGGTCCTGAGTTCGATTCCCAGCACCACAAAAATAGGAGAAGGATCTGGCAATCTACTCCCAAGGCAATCCCAAAACAGTCAGCCACTGAAGACACTATGAGGGTCACTATAAGTCAGACACAACTTGACAGCACTTAATAACAACAATAGTTACCTAATAGATTAATATTCCAGTTAAAGAAATAGTCTAACTATATAAAAATCAAACCAAATGATGCTTTCAGGAGATACATGTTAAATGTAAGGATATAAAATGGTGAAACATAAGCCAATAGCAAAAAGAAATGTCATGGAAGTAATAACTGAAATAAGTCAAGATAACTATGAATATCAGACAGAATAGACTTTAAGGGAATCAGCAGGACTAAACTTAAACAGTGACTTTTCATAATGGCAAAAGTTGATTCAACAGAAAATTATAATATTAAATTTGTACAAACCTAATAACTTAGTCACAAAATATATAAAGTAAAAATCAACCTAAGAGAAGAAATAAAGTAAGTCACAAATATGTTGGGAAATTTAAACACGTCGCTCTCAGTAATTATAGAAAAAGCAGTCAAAAAATCATTGTGCTTACGGAAGAGTTGAATAACATTATCAACAAACTTGACCTGAAAAATATAGAACACTACATTCAACAAGTGAAAAAATCCCATTCTGTTCAAATGTAAATAAAATAGTTACCACAATCAAGACCTCCTTATGGGCTATAAGGCAAGTCAACAAAATTTAAAGGATTAAAATCATAAGAAGTATGTTATCCAACCACAGTAGAATTAAACTAAGAATCAATAACAAGAAAATAATAGGAAAATCCATAGCTATTTGAAAATTATGTTTCTGAATAACTCAGGGATCAAAGGAATAATAAATGACAAGGAAAAGACAAACTATAAAGAACTTACAGGATGCATCTAAAATAGTGAGGAAATTTAGATACTGAAAGGCAAATATTACAAATGAAGTGTCTTGCCAGATGCAGTGGCACACGCCTCTAATCCCAGTGAACTGGAGGCAGAGCAAGAGAATAGAAAGTTCGAAGCCAGAGGGAGCCTGCATAACTTAATGAGACCCTGTCTCAAGATAAAAAGTAAAAAATGGCCTGGGGGTGCAGCTCAGTAGTAGAGCACTTCCAAAGCATGTATAAGGCCCTAGGTTCAATCCCCAGTACCACAAAGTAAATAAATAAATACATACATACATAAATTTTAAAAATGGAAAACAAACCAAAATATAAATGAACTAACAAAGCTTTAAAGTACATGAGCAAAAGATGAAGAATAAATATAGAATCACAGATGGAGATTTTAATACTCCTCCCTCAGTAGTAAGCCTACAGCCATACCACTGTGGCATCCAATCTCGTCAGATCTTGGAAGGTAAGGAGGGTCAGGCCTGGTTAGTACCTGGATGGGAGACTGCCTGGGAACACCAGGTGCTGTAGGCTTGAGAGAAGAACCTGGCAAATCACTCCCCCAAAACAATCAGCCATTGAAGACCCTATGAACAGCAGAGAAGCACTAACAATACTGTTTCACCTGTTACTGTGCATTGGGTCACTATGAGTGAGACACCGACTCAACAGCACAGAACAACAACCCTCAGTACAGATACAAGTGCACAAAAAATCAGTAAAGCTGTGGAGGATTTGAACAACTAATTTTACCTAAATGGATCTATACTGCAGAATGCTATACCATGTAATTAAATTCATATTCTTGTCTAGAACATGTGAAACATTAACCAAGATAGAGTATATACTAGTCCATAAAACATGTCAGTAAATTTAAAAGACTTAAAATCTTGTATATTCTCTAATGACAACTGAATTAATTAATTAGAAACCAGTAGCAATAAGATATCTAGAAAATCCCCTAAATTATTATTTCTGCCTATGGACAACATGGAATAAAAGTTACTGAATTTACCCTTCCACCTGAAACAACTAAAAAAACACAGAAAATACATATGTTTTCAAAACACTGGACATCAGACAACAAAGGGGAGGGATCTCTGAGAGATGGGGAACAAATGACAGTAGCCATATAATTACTCCACCTTCCTGCCTGGAGAGAGTTTTAAGGCTTTGGCACAGGAAGCAAGAATGAAGGCTAATGTCAGCCCACCCTGTAAGGTGAGATGGAGCTGAGAGCCCAGGGATAATACTGTGACTAAAGTTCTCAAAATAGAGTACCAGAGAGAAGAGAGCTGCATAGAAAGAGAACTTCAGAGATCTTGAGAGTCATCCCCACACCTGGGAAAGAACCATTCAAAAGGATTAGAGGTAACATGCCATCATGATCTCGTAAATCAGGAAAATTGCCTGTTCTTACTAGCCAAATTGGGATGCTCAACAGTCATGGGGCAGTGGGTAGAGTACACAGAAGGGTCTTGCCTCAGATATTGTTGTTGTTGTTGTTGTTGTTGTTGGGTGCCATCCATTTGGTATCCGACTCATAGCGACCCTATGTACAACAGGCAAAACACTTTTGTCAGTGCTTCTCTGCTATTCATAGGGTTTTCAATGGCAGACTGATTTTTGGGAGCAGGTTGCCAGGTCCTTCTCCCAAGCCCACAGTATCCAGTGTTCCCAGGCAATCTCCCATCCAAGTACTAACCAGGCCCAGCCCTGCTTAGCTTCCGAGATGTACCGGATCTGAGGCTGCTGCAGGCTTGCCTCAGATACTTGGAAATAATTAGCCCTAGACTAAGCACTACTCTACTCCCATATAAGAAATCTTAAACACAAGACTCAGAAAGATGAAATTGTTTGCAAGTGTATTCCAGCTGTATCCCAAAACAACATTCAAGAATATTTATAAAAATACAAAAATATACGGCATTCAGTAAGGTAAAATTCATAATATCTAGTATCCAATCAAAAGTTACTAGGCATGAAAAAATTATGAAGCATGTTCTGGAATTTGATTGTGTTGATGACTGCGCAACCCCATGAAAAAAACTTTCAGTGAGTGAATTATACCATATATGAATTACATCTCCAAAACCTATTAATAATAACTACACCTAGTAGAACTTCAAGAATGGCCCAGTGAGGATCTTACCAAATCCTCTCCCCAAAATAGAATGATGAAGCTGGGCAAAACTGTCAATACCAACCATTTCAGAAGCCAGGAAATTAACAAAAATCTTACAACACATTGAAACGTGTTTGTACAAGAAAAGCTACTGAACCTTAGCAAGAACATCAGAGTCCACAGCATTTTAACTCAGAGCAGCTGTTGTACCTCCAGTTGCATCGTGCAGCAGCCTTACAATTAGAGAACTTATAGCCTCACTGTAGCTGAAGGGGGTTGACCTAATTTGAAGCTCTGCAGAAAAGTCCCATGCCTGATAGTGATCTCAGGGGCACATAAGGATGCAATACTGGCCAAAACACAACAGACTAGTCAAAATTTTTCAAAGGAGATCTGGAAAATAAGACAGACATAAGCTCCTACACATTCCAGGGGATTTGGAGGTCTGTGTATACTCAGGGCTACACATTTGCTCGGGGGCTGGGATTTAGCTCAGTGGGTAGAGCGCTGCGCTGCAGTCTCTGAGGCCCCGAGTTCAATTCCCAGCACCGCAAAAAATGGGAGAAGGGCCTGGCAATCCACTCCCAAGGCAATCCCGAAGCACTCAGCCATTGAAAACCCTATGAGGGTCGCTATGAGTCGGATACGACTAGATGGCACCTAACAACAACAACAACACATTTGCTCACGGGAGACCAGAAATGCCCAACCCCCCTCACCCCGTTTTCTACATATTCAAAACTTTCCTTGAGCCCCAGGGCAAGTAGAAAGAGAAAAACCAAAGAAGGCTTGTGAACTGCTTGAATTTTTTTTTTTTTTTTTGTACTGGGGGTTGAACCTAGGGCCTTGCGCTTGCATGCTCTGCAAGTGCTGGACCACTGAGCTGCACCCCCAGCCCATTTTGTTACTTTTTGAGACAGGGTCTCACTAAATCACGCAGACTACGTCTGGTCTCGAACTTGCGATCCTCCTGCCTCTGCCTCCAGAGCCACTGGGATTACAGACATGCGCCACCACGCCCTGCGTGAACTGCTTGAATTTTGCAAACAACTCAAGCTTGAACACCTGGACAAGTTCTCTAATTTGGAAAAGGGTGGAAATACTGCTGGCTTAGGTGTTTAAGCAAAATTTCCAGCCAATAAATTGGCTGCCCACTAAGCATTGATGATCCAAGAGCAAATCCTAAACAGCTAAGATTAAAAATAAAAACAAACTGTGTGTGGTGGCACACGCCTATAATTCCAGCAACTTGTAAGATGGAGCCAAGACGATTGTGAGTTTGAAGCCAAAGGCAGCCTGCATAATTTAGCAAAACCTTAACTCCAAATAAAAAAATGAAAATAGGCTAAGGGTGTAGCCCAATGGTAGTACACTTGAAACGTATGTGTGAAGCCCTGGGTTCAACCCCTAAGTACCACAAAAAATAAGTAAATAAAAATTAAAACAAGATTTTCTTAATCAAGCAGAGATCCCAGTTGTTGCACACTGCAGGGGAATAGATATTATATAGCCTAAGTACATCACTAACAAAAACAATAAAAATTTTTAAAACAGAGAAAAACTACACTCCGTGGGAGGCCAGAATCAAAATCCAGAGTTGCTATATCATCTAAATGTCCAGTTTCTACCAAAAATGTGTAACATACACAAAAAAAACAAAGTATGGCTCATACACACACACAAAAACAATTTATATAAATTGTCTCTGGGAGGACACAAATGATAGATTTAATACAGAAAGCCTTCAAGTAATCTGTAATAGATACATTCAAAAAACTGAAGGAAACATTGTTTAAAGAATTAGATGAATGTATGATGACAGTAACTCATCAAATAGAGAATATTAATAAAGATACAAATTATGAAAGAGAAACTATTGAAAATTCTGAAGTTAAAAGGAGTAATAACTGAAATTAAAAATTCATTCCTGGGGCCCAACAGCAGATTTGAATCTGCAAAAGAGAGAATTAGCAAACTCAAAGATAAATCAATAGAATTTACCCAACCTAAAGACTCGACAGCACCTAACAACAACAACAAAGAATAGAATATAGAAATAATTAAGAAAGAAAAGATGGGAGTAGGACCTGTCAGCTCACTCCTGAAACAATTCTGAAAACAATCAGCCATTCACCCTATGAATAGCAGAGAAGTACTGACACAGCACCAGACATGGCACAGTGTTGGGTAATGTCTCATTCTGTTGTACATAGGGTCACTATGAGTTGGACTCAACTTCATGGCACCAAGAATAACAACAAAGAAACAAAAGAACCTTAAAGACCTGTGAGACACCATCAAACATACCAGATACACATAACAGGAATCCCAGAAGAAGAGAGGAGAAAAGGAAATAGAAAAAGTATTTGAAGAAATAATGGATTAAAATTTCTCAAATTTAATGAAAAACATTAATGTACACATCAATGAACTCCAACGTAGAACAAACTCGAAGATATTCCACATACAATCAGATTATCATCAAACTGTTGAAAGGCAAAAGCAAAGATAAAATGTTGAAAACAGCAAGAGGAAAACAGCATGTCACATAAAAAGGAATCACTAAATTCTCATCAGAAACAATGGAGACAAGAAGGTGGTAACATGAGATATCCAAAGGACTGGGTGTGGGGAATTGCCTACCAAGAATTCTATACCTAGTAAAATAATCTCAGAAAATGAAGGCAAATGAGGCATGGTAGCACAATACCTATAATCTCAGCACTTGGGAGGCAGAGGCAGGAGGATTGCAGCAAGTTCAAGGCCAGCCTGGTATACACAGAAGGTTCCAGGCTAGCCAGGGCTACATAGAGAGATTCTATCAAAAAAAAAAAAAAAAAAAGAAAAAAAGAAAAAAAGAAAAAAAGACATCCGCAGGGGGAAAAAAAAAGCTAAGGGAAGTCCACAAGCCTGAAAAGAAATTTTAACTAGAATCTACACAGGAAAAAAGAATATCTGTGAAGGTAATTACATTGTTGTTGTTACTGTTAGTTGCCATTGAGTCAGTGTCTGACTCCTAGTGACTGTACATACAACAGGCAAAACAGTATTGTTGCTGCTTCTCTGCTATTCATAGGGTTTTCAAAGACTGATTGTTTTTGGGGAGTGGGTTGCCAGGTCCTTCTCCCAAGCCTACAGCGTCTGGTGTTCCTAGGCAGTCACCCATCCAAGTACTAACCAGGCCCGACCCTGCTTAGCTTCCAAGATCTGATGGGATCGGATGCCACAGTGGTAGGGCTGCAGACTGGTAATTACACAGGATAATGCAAAATATGATATTAGTATATTGGGCTGGGGCTGTAGCTGAACAGTAGAGCATATGCTTTGCATTTGCAAGGCCCTGGGGTTCCAATCACCAGAACCGAAATAATTCAATATAATAATATAATTTTCTTTTCTTCTTCCAACTTATTTAAAAGACATCTGCAAAATGAAAATTATGAGAATATTGTTGGGTTTAGAATATATAAAGATGTAATATAAGTGATAATAGCATAAAGGAGAAGAGAGGAAAATGAACTTTACTGGAGCAAAGCCTCTGTATAGTACTAAAAACCAGTTAGCATTAAGATCGAATATATTGTTTGAGAGGGTGTAAGCCCCAACACAACCATTAAGAAAATCATTTGTAAAATATAGTAAATAAAGCCAATGAGTTGGCACAGGCCTATAATTCCAGTGACTCAGGAGGTAGAGGCAAGGGGATTGCAAGATCAAGGCAACAGTCAGTCCACGTCTAACTTATCGAGACCTTGTCCAAGATAATAAATAAAAAAGAGACTGGGGGTGCAGCCTGAGGGCTGGGATTTAGCTCAGTTGGTAGAGCACTGCGCTGCAGTCTCTGAAGTCCCGTGTTGGATTCCCAGCACCACAAAAATGGGAGAGGGACATGGCAATCCACTCCCAAGGCAATCCTGAAACAATCAGCCATTGAAAACTGTATGAGGGTCGCTATGAGTTGAGCATGGCTCCATGGCACCAAACAACAACAACAACAGGGGTGCAACCCAGTGGTAGAACACTTTCAAAGTATGCATGAGGTCCTAAGTTCATCCCCCCAGTACAAAAAAAAAAAATAGAAAAGGAGCCAGGCACAGGGGCTCACCTCTACAGTCCCAGTGACTCAGGAGGTGGAGGCACGAGGATTGCAGGTTCAAAGCCAGAGACAGCCTGCATAATTTAGTGAGACTCTCTGTCCAGATAAAAAATAAAAAGGGGGTTAGGGATGCAGCTCAGTGGTAGAGTGCTTGCAAAAATAATGCAATGCCCTGGGTTAAGCTCAGCAGTACTGAAAAAAAAAGAGAGAGAAGAAAAGAAAAAAAAGAAAGAAAAAAGAAAGAAAGAAAAGGAATTAGGGGTTCAGCTCACTAGGAGAGAACTTGCAAAGTATAGGCAAAGCCCTGGGTTCAACCCCCAAGTACTACCAAAAAAAACAGTAAATAAAGAGAATTAAAATGGTACCCTAGCATAAATCTATTTAACGAAAAAGTAGGCAATAAGGAGAAATAGATGAAAAAATTACATGAGACATAAAGAACACAAATAGCAAAATACAAGCCATAAATGATGATAGTATTTCTATTACAATCAATACAGTAAATGTAAATGAAATAAGCATGATGGCCAAAAGTAAAAGATTGTCAGACTGGATTAAAAAACAGGATCTAAGTATATGCTGTCTAGAGCAGGCACACTTTAGATTCAATACACATACAGACTGAAAGGATGGAAAATGATGTACATGCAAACAGCAACCATCAGAGCTGGGGTGGCTATTGCCATGTAACAAATTACTGCAGATTTAGCAACTTATTTATCATGCCCATTTATTAACTCACAGTTTTGTAGGTCATAAGACCAAGCAGGTTCTCTACTTAATGTCACTAAGGTGTTGATCAGGCTGAGTTCTTTCCTGGAAGTGCTACAGAACAATCCACTTACTAGCTGGGCATGGTGGCACACGCCTGTAATCCCAGGGACTAGAGAGGCAGAGGCAGGAGGATTGCAAGTTTGAGACCAGAGGCAGTCTGCATAATTTAGTAAGACCCTGTCTCAAAAAAGTGAAAAAGGGGGGGGGGGGCGGGGGTATAGCTCAGTGGTACAGCACTTGCAAAGCATGCAAGCAAAAAGAAGAAGAAGAAAGAGGAGGGGGAGGGGGAGTCGTCTTCCACTTCCAAACAAGAGAAAGAATCTATTTCCAAGTTCCCTTCAGGTTGTTGACAGAATTCAATTTCTTGCAGCTGTAAAACCAAGCTCCCCGTTTTCTTGATACATAGTCCCCAGTACCATCAAGTGAACAATATATCATCAAATCTTTTTTTGTGCTTTACATCTGTGATGATCTCTTCTGGTTGTTGTTTTTGTTGTTGTTAGGTGCCGTGGAGTCAGTATCCGACTCATAGTGACCCTCATAGGGTTTTCAATGGCTGTTTTGGGATTGCCTTGGGAGTGGGTTGCCAGGTCCTTCTCCCATTTTTCAGTGCTGGGAATCAAACTCGGGACCTCAGAGACTGCAGAGCAGCGCTCTACCAACTGAGCTAAATCCCAGCCCCATCCACAAGAATAGCTATAATCAAAATGACAGACAATAAGCAGTTTTGGCCAGGTTGCAGAACAGTTGGAAGCTTCATACATTGCTGCTGGGGATGTAACATGGTGCAGCCACATTGGAAAACAGTTTGGCAGTTCATTATCATGAGATCCAGCAATTTCAATCCTGGTGTATTATTCAGGTGGTATGTCACGGTGACAGAGAAACCAACCAGACCAAACTTATGGGAGGAACTATTTATTGAGGGTTTACAATTAGAGGATTTTAGTCCATAAGAGGTTGAAGGCAGGGCAGGCATGGCAGGCCCCGCTGCACTGAACCTTACATCTTGGCAGTCAGGAAGCAGAAAATAGAGAGCAAGCAGGACCAGAGCTCTGGGTAAAAACTTCCCAAGGCTGGTTGAAAGGTGTTGTTCTTTATGGAAACAGTCTGGCTCGCTCTCAGCCTCTCTCTTCTTCACTCTTCCCTCTTCCTCTCTCTTCCTCACTCTTCCCTCTTCCTCTCTCTTCCTCTCCACTCCTACCTCTTCTTTCTTCAGCAGCTACGTGCATGCCTTTCTCTTCTTCTGGGCCTGCCAGCTTCCTTGTCTATCCAAGGCACTTTTCCTTCTAAAAGCCTGCTTAACTCTTCTCTCCCCTCTAGCTTCTTTACCTTTGCTCGGGGTTACAAACATCCTTATGCGGATTTACCCTGCAAACCCAGGTTTTCCAATTTCCTTTCCAGGTTTACCTAAGCTTCTCCAGGTGCCTGAGTTTCACTTTTTGAAATGCTTCAGTTTGGGTTATTTCTGTTGACCAGTTTTCAAGTTAAATGATTATATTTGTGGTTGTGTCGAGTATATTAAGGATCTCATTGAAACCACTCTTTCTCTCTGTTACTCGTTACTTTATTTCTAATGTTTTCACTTCATTTTTTCCTAAATTTTCCATTTCTTTACTAAAATTTTCCACTTGTTCATACATGTATAACTTTTCCACTAGAATCTTGCACATACTAAATACTATGGTTTAAAGTTATGTCCCCTTCAAAAATTCATGTTGAAATTTAGTTCCTGTTGTGATGGTATTGAGAGGTGGGGCCTTTGAAGCTGTGATTAAATTATGAGGCCTCCACCCTCAGGAATGGGCTGGGATTTAGCTCAGTTGGTAGGTACTGTGCTGCAGTCTCTGAGGTCCTGAGTTCAATTCCCAGCACCACAAAAATGGGAGAAGGACATGGCAATCCACTCCCAAGGCAATCCTGAAATAGTCAGCCATTGAAAACCCTATGAGGGTCACTATGAGTGGGGCTGGGATTTAGCTCAGTTGGTAGAGCGCCGCTATGCAGTCTCTGAGGTCCCGAGTTCAATTCTCAGCACTGCAAAAATGGGAGAAGGATGTGGCAACCCACTCCCAAGGTAATCCCGAAACAATCTGCCATTGAAAACCCTATGAGGGTCGCTATGAGTCAGAAACGACTCGACAGCACCTAACAACAACCACCACCACCCTCAGGAATGGATTGTTGCTGTTAGGTGCTGTTGAGTCTGTCCAACTCATAGTGACCCTGTGTACAACTCAGAGTGACCCCCTATGTACAACAGACAAAACATACCTCGACATTGTGCCATGCCTGAAACTATGTCAGTGCTTCTCTGCTATTCATAGGACTTTGGATGGCTGATTGTTTCCAGAGTAGGTTCCCAGGTCCTTCTCCCATACAGCACCCAGTATTCCCAGGCGGTCTCCCATCCAAATACTAACCAGGCCCAACCCTGCTTAGCTTCTGAGATCTAGTGAAATTGTACACCAGGAGCTAAGCGGAGCCAGGCCCTCAGGGAGTCACTTTCACAAAGCTAGAATCCCACCTCCCAAAGATCCCATAGCCTCCACAAACGGCACCACCAGCTGGGAACTAAACATTCAAACCTATGACCTTCAAGGAGGTATACACCCAAGAGAAATACAAATGTACGTCCACATATGTTCACCGTGTATATAATACCAAAAACACCACCATTATAATATATCATAATAGTCAAAATGTGGAAAAAAATCCAAATATCCACCAACAGATGAATAGATAAATAAGTCAGGCACTGTGGCACGTGCCTGTAATCCCAGAAACCTGGGAGGCTGAAATAGGAGGGTCACAGATTTGAGGCCAGAGGCAGCCTGTGCAATTTAGTGAGACAGTCTCAAAATACAAAATGAAAAAGGAACTGGGGGTGCAGCTCAGTGGTGGAGCTCTTGCCTAGCAGTGTAGCAAAGCCCTGGGTCCAACCCTCCAGTACTACAAAAATAAATAAATGAATAAAATGTACTATACCTGTACAATGAACATTATTCTGAAATACAAAGATATGAAGTACTGATATATGCTACAATATAAACCACGAAAACATTGTACCGACCAAACGAAGCCAGTCACAAAATACCACTCATTGTGATTCCAGTCATACAAAAAGTCCGTGATAGACAAACCTAGAGATATGAAGCCATAGCCCTGTGGCATCCGATCCCGTCAGATCTCGGAAGCTAAGCAGGGTCAGGCCTGGTTAGTACCTGGATGGGAGACCGCCTGGGAACACCAGAAGCTGTAGGCTTGGGAGAAGGACCTGGCAACCCCCTCCCAAAAAGCAATCTGCCATCGAAAACCCAATGAACAGCAGAGAAGCACTGACAATAGTGTTTCCCCTGTTGTACAGAGGGTCGCTATGAGTCGGATACCGACTCGACGTCACCTAACAACAACAACAACAACAAAGATATGAAAATTACCTTAGTGGTTGCTTATGGCTGAGGTTATAGGAATGGGGAGTGACAGCTAATACGTATAGTGTTTATCTTATGGGGGACAAAATAGCCTAAAACTATGGTGATAGTGGCACAACCATGTGAATCCAAAAAGCATAAATCGCGCACTTTAAATGAGTAAATTGTATGGTATATAAATTATATCCCATAAAAACTGTTAAAAATTCTAAACAAAATTTGAACAATCAGATTCAACAGTAAAAAATGATAATACACCATGACCATGTTTTATCCCAGGAATGGAAACTTAGTTTAACATTAGAAACCCAATCAATATAATTCACTATATTAACAAACTAAAAAAGAAAAAACATGTATTAATCTCTATTTTTGTTGTTGTTGTTAGATGCCATCAAGTCGGGTCTGACTCATAGCAACCCCATGTACAACAGAACAAAACACTCCCTGATTCTTTCCCAGGCCCACCATCTTTTTTATGTTTAAGCCCACTGTTGCAGCAACTGTGTCAATCCATCTAGTTGAGGGTCTTCCTTATTTTTGTTGACTCACCACTCTCCTGAACATGATGTCCTTCTCCAAGGATCGGTCCCTCCTGACTACATGTTGAAAAAACGTAAAACACAGTCTAGTCATCCTTGCTTCCAAGGAGCACTCTAGTTGCACTTCTAGGACAGATCTGTTGGTTCTTCTGGCAGTCCACAGTATATTCAAGAGACATCTCCAAAACCATAATTCAAAAGCACCACTTCTTTTCCTGTCTCCTTTACTCAATGTCCAGCTTTCACAACTACATAATAGGACTGAAAATACCAGGGATGCCTTCGTCTTCAATGTGACATCTTTATTTTTCTTTTTTTTTTAATTAGAAATTTTTAATGTACATCATAATGTGATTCATTTTGACATGCTTTTTGTTGTGACAATTTTCATATATGCAATTTGATAAGCATTATTCATATAGGTTACCCCTTACCCTCCTCTATGTTTCCCC
>VMDO01029907.1:0-22062 GCA_007922755.1 Pedetes capensis | reverse complement strand
TTCTTCTCTATCTTTTACTTGGTAATATTTTTCTATATGTCCTTGGGTTCCAGTTCTGTTTAAGATAGAAACTTTCCCTGTAGTGTTATTTGTTTTTATCTTGTTAGAACAATTGCATGCATTTTCTAGACCATTTATATTGACACCATTCTTATCTTTTTTCTCCCCTTTTATTTTGATCTGACCTTTGAATAGGATTTTTCCTTCTTATAATTTTGATTCAGCTCCCACATATGAGTGAGAACATGTAGTGTTTCTCTTTCTGAGCTTGTGTTCGTTCACTTAAAATAATTTTCTCTAATTCCATCCATTTTGCTGTGAATGACCTTATTTCATTATTCTTGATTGCTGAGTAGTATTCCATTGTGTATATATACCATAGTTATTTTATCCATTCTTCTGTTGAAGGGCACTTTGGTTGATTCCATATCCTTGCTATTGTGAAAAGCGCTGCATTGAACATGGAGATGCAGGTGTCTCTGTGGTATGATGACCCATCTCCCTTTGGGTAAATTTCCAGTAGTGTTATAGCTGGGTCATATGGTAGATCTATTTTTAGTTTTTTAAGATACCTCTATATTGATTTCCACAGTGGTTGCACCAATTTACAGCTCCACCAACAATGTAGAAGTGTTCCCTTTTCCCCTGTAACCTCGCCAACATTTATTGTTGTTTGTTTTATTGATCTTGGCCATTCTTACTGGTGTAAGGTGAAATCTCAGAGTTGTTTTGATTTGCATTTCCCTAATGGCTAGGGATGTTGAGCATTTTATCATGTGTTTCATGGCTTTATGGACCTCTTCATTTGAGAACTGTCTACTCAGTTCCTTTGCCCATTTGTGTATTGGGTTATTTGTTTTTTAGAGAGTTTTTTTCTTGAGTTCTTTATAAATTCTAGTAATTAGACCTTTATCTGATGTGTAAAATGTGAAGATTTTTTCCCATTCTGTGGGGGTTTCCTTGACTCTGTTACTTGTTTCTTTTGCTGTGCAGAAGCTTTTTAATTTTATATAATCCCATTTATGTATTCTTGTTGCAATTTCTTGAGCAATTGGAGTCCTATTAAGGAAATACTTTCCTATGCCTGTATGATGGAGTGAATTGCCTATCTTGCCTTCTATAAGTTTTAAAGTTTCTGGTTTTATGTTGAGATAATTTCTAAAGTGTCCCACTACTTACATTTTTGACTGTTCTTCAAATTTTGGTATATATATGGTGGCTTTTTTCATTTTCATTTAGTAAAAAATAATACTCTAATTTCCCTGTTTTATTTTCTTTTATCAGTACATTATTTCAAAGCGTGGTGGTTATTGTCCAATACTAAGATATGTTTTTACAAGATATGTTTCTATTATTGTGTTCTGGTTTATTTCTTTGCATCAAATTTTTATATCATTTAAATTATTTAACTTTATTGAGATCATTTATGACCTGGAATATAATTTATCATGGTGAATATATAAAGTGTATATGATGGTTAATCTTGATTGATATCAACTTAATTGGACTTAGAAGTGCCTAGGAGATTAGTGCAGCACATCTCTGGGCATGTTTGTGGAGGCATTTCCAGAGAGGCTTATTAACAAAGGCAGGAAAATTCTACCCAGAATTTGAGGAGCAACATCGCATGGGCTGGGTGTAATTGGGGAAGAAAGGAGAAAAATGGCCAGCACAACCGTCCTCTTTGTTTCCTAGGTGCCATGATGTGAACTACTCTGCTCCACCATACCCTCCTCACAGGATGTACTGAACCCTCTGAAACTGTGAGTTAAAATAAGTCTTTCCTCCTCTAAGCTTTTTTGGTCAGGTATTTTGTCACAGTAACAAAGAACCTGATGAATTTATCTCCCAAATTTTTGTATTTTGATTATGCATATTAAATATCTTATAGACTAATGAACAAATTTAATTGCTGTAGACAGTAGTTTTCCTTTTAAAAATACCATATTTGACACAAATGGCTTCCTGATTTACCTGTGTATTTCCCATGCCTATCACTTTCTATTCATCTTTTTTGGTCAAATAATCTGTTATTAATTTCTTCTTCCTAAATATGTTAACATCCTTTAATACTTCCTGTAGTGCAGGACAGATTACAATGCATTGATTCCATTTTGTTTCTTTGAAAGGGTAATATCACCATATTTTTAGATTATTGTGTTTGGGGGTGAGGGTAGGATGCTAAGTTCAGACAGCTTCATTTTTTTTAAATTTTTGTTTTGTTTCAGAACAGCAATTATCTATCATCTTACAACTTGCATAGTACCATACGAGAAGTCTGTGATTTTTTGTTTTTACTTCCACATAATCACTCTCTGCTTTTAAGATTTTCTCCTCTAAGATTTTCTTTTAAATGATTTGTTTATGATTTTTTGGTGGTATGTCTGTATGTTCCTTCTGCCAGGAATTGACTAAAGTTCTCAGATGCATTGGGTTTTAGTTTTTTTAATACTTAAATATTTTCACTACTGTCACTTCAAATATTTTTGCAAAAACCTTCTTCCTTCTATCTTCAAATGCTAGTTATATGTGTGATTAGAATTATTGGTAATATATCATGTTACTGATGAATTGTTGATTTTTTTGAGTCTTTTTCCTCTGTGTCTCATTTTGAATTTTAAAAATATTATTGCATTAAGTTGAAGGAAAAATAAGATGTTCATTCTAACATCATATAATTATTTTCCTCTTTATTCCCCATGTATGTTTTTATTTGTAAATACTATAAATTTAATACAAGTCAGTAAAATGAATTGAACACTTACTATATACCGGTCAGTATGATCCATGTATTTTTAATCTCCAAGGGTTAGGTTTCAGTCCATTTTTCATTTCTCTGTTGGTGTTCATGTTTTCCTATTTCTGCTTGAATGTGTGAAGCATATTTATAAAATCTTTCAACCTCTTGCTATGCTAATTTTATCATTTATATAATTTCTGAGTCCTTTCCTATTGATTGGTTATTCTTATTTTGGGCCATATTTTCCTGGCTCTTTGAATGCCTAGTAACACTGTTTTGAATGACAGCATTATGGATTTTACTTTGTTATGTTCCAGATTTTGCTTTAAGCTTTGAAAAAATGTGGAAGTTTGTTTCCTCATATAATTCAGCTACTTAGAGTGAGTTTATGGCACTTCCTGTCTATCCATAGTTTTACCTTCCACAGTTTCAGTTATCTATATTCAGATAGAGCCCACATTATTAAATGGAGAATGCTGGAAACAACTTTTATTATAATATATCTTTATAGTTATTTTATTATGAATCATTGTTAATATCTTGCAGTGCCAAATTGATAAATTAATCTTTATAATATGAATATATAGAAAAAGAGCATAATCTATATATGATTGGTCTGTAACCACAGAACCTTAGCATCCAATCTTATCTTATCTTGGAAGCTAAGCAATGTCAGCATGCTTAGTCTTTGAATGGAAGACCATCTGGTAATACCAGGTGCTACAGGCTAGGGAGATGGACCTGGCAATCCACTACTGAAACAATCTGCCTTTGAAAACCCTATGAATAGCAGAGAAGCACTGACATAGTGCTGGGCATGGCACAGTGTCAGAGAGTGTTTCATTCTCTTGTACATAAAGTCACTATGAGTTGGACCAACTCAACAGCATCTAACAAAAACATGTGAGCAATGGACAATTACTCAACTACACAATTCAGACATCCATTGGGCCTTAACATGTACCCTTTGCAGATATGAGGGGATTATTGAAATTCGTTTGAAATGTACTTTTAAGCATTGTGAGTTCAGAGTGGCCTCTATTCCATTGTTGCTTTAGTCTCAGTTCTAATACTTATAGGGATTCTAACTGACTCCTCACATGTTGTAACATGCTTTTAGTTTAGTTTATGAAAACCACATATATACCTAACTTTTAGTAAACTCCATAAATTCTTGGGTTCTTTTCTAGTGGTCCTTTTTTCTTGGGGGGTGGATAATTAGACCAGTTGTCTTCTTAACAGTTGTGAAGGTACAATTGAATATTGCCCATGCTCTTTCTGCAAAATTACTTCCTTTTCATTTCTCCACCCTGGAAATTCTAGCCATTTTCTCCTCCTTGATACTTGATCTCTATGTCTTCAAGTTAAAGAGAGTAAGTACATTTTGGTTCTGGAAACTGCTCCCAAGAAGTGATTTGTGGGATTTACCTCTTTTCTATCTTCACTATCAGTATTGTTCTGTGCTTTCTATTGTCCGAGGACTTATCACCCTTGCTCCATATATTTTATTTAGCTTTCTAATTGTTTATGGAAGTAAGGTAAATTCTATGCCTGTTAACCCATCATGGCCTGAAATTACCTATGCTCAATTTGATTACAGTAAATATAATAATGAATTCATTTTCTTGACCAGATATAAATATATCTGAATACCATGTTTCTTCTTGTATCTGAGTAAGTTTCATTTTTTAGAGCTATCGTTTGTTGAAAAGAATATTTTTACATTGTTGATCTTTTAATGTTTATTGCACATGTAATAAATACTGATATGCTTGTATCATTCTAAATTTTGTTTTTTCTAAAACCTTAATCAATTGAAGCTTTTCAAAAAACTATATTTTCTCACTGTTACTACTTACTACTAGCCTATCCCCTTCCTCCCAGCTTTTAAAAAGGAGTCATTAATCCAAAGCCTGCAGGCTGCACATTTACTTTTATAAATAAAGTTTTATTGATTCATTTTTTTGTGTGTACTTTTGCATTTATGTTGTTGCAATAAAAACCATTGAAACCCACAAACTAAATTAGTTATAATATGGCCCTTCAAGGAAAGGTTTGCCCAGTATATATTAAACAACTTTACAGTTTATATGGTTTCATTAAAATTTTAATTCATTCCTAAACTGTACACTTGTAGTTTTGTTGTTTTTAATTTCATAAAACTAATAGCATATACTAGTAATATTTTATGTAGTATTTTTCGCCCATAATTACATTACCAAGATCCATATAGATTAATGTAAACCATTTTAATTTGTGATTACTGATTTATAATATGCCATTGTGTGAATATCCCACAATTTATTAATTTACTGTCCTTTTGGAGGTAATCACACTCATTTCTGGCTTTTTATGTTATGT
The DNA here is from genome assembly GCA_007922755.1 of Pedetes capensis. NCBI lineage: Eukaryota > Metazoa > Chordata > Mammalia > Rodentia > Pedetidae > Pedetes > Pedetes capensis. The sequence continues at coordinate 16,961 of VMDO01029907.1, read as the reverse complement.
AAAGCTTTGCAGTTTAAGATGTCATATTATTAACTCATTCAGCTGGGACTTGAACTCATATTGAGTTTTTTTCATTATTCTTTATTTTTAGTATTGTGAATATCTATAACAACTTCAGAGAAATAGTTAATATTTAATTTTCAATTCACTACAGTTTTAATGTTAATGCATAATGATCAATATACTAAAAATGTTTAAAAAGGAGATGTTTTTTCTCTATTTGTTATTTTATTGTTGTTGAAGTATTGGAGGGTGGAACCCAGGGCCTTGTGCATGCTGACAAGTGCTCTACCAGTGAGCTTTCATTATATTTTGAGACAAGGTCTCATTAAATCATTCAGGATGCCTCTGGCCTTGAATTTGTGATCCTTCTGCCTCAGCCTCCTGAATTGCTGGGATTATAGGTGTGTGCCATGCTGTCCTAGTAAACTGGTGATTTCTATTAAGACACTAATAAATTATATATTTTCTTGAAGAATTTTATTAAATATTTTATTCAGTTTTAAATCCTGCTTAAAGTAAATTTGCATTTGTATATTTTCCATACTTAATTTTCTAAAAAATCATTCTAGCAATATGAAATTAACTCTAGTAAAACTTCTGAAATTTCTTGTGATGAATTTCCTTCTTAACAATACTCATAATTTCCTTTATATTTACTTTGTAAAGTGTGCAAAACTTTAAGATTTAAATATCTTGATGAAACTAATATTTTATAACTGTTACAGGAATGGTAGACATCCAAATAGCAATTATTTGGAAAATAAAATATAGCATTTTCAAATTCAATTAGTACAATTAGTAGAACAAAATTAGTACAATGTATAGATTTAGAAGTTTGTTTTATTCCCCTGAAAACACCGCATTTGTTAAAATTATTTGTTTTAGCAAAACACAATTCTGAAATCTGTTTTATATTGTATGCAAGCATTTTCTCATGATTAGCAATGTATACAAACTATCATAAAACAAAAATTATGTTGCTGTGCAGACAAGGTGTGATATTGTAATATATTTACACAAAGTATAGGTCTGTGTAAATTCCAGTGTAGGCTTTATATTTAAATGAAAACTAATTACTCATAAAATATAATAAGTCAAAATTTTCTTGCTTAGCTTCAGCAGCCTAATTTGTATATTAAATTAATGACCAGGAATAAGTAAGCTAAGCTAGTTAAGTCCTAGATATGTGATGGATTATGTTATTTGTTTGGGTATGCAAAATAAAAATCTCCAAATCTACAAGAGCTAGTTTTGGGTTTGGAAAAGAACAAGTCTTTTGCCCTTGTATTTGTCTTTCTTTTTCATATTAAAAAGGAACTTGAAAAGTAAAAAATCTCAAAATTTAAGAGTTGTACTAACATTCACATCTGCTTATGAATGATTGTAGCAAATCATTTCCTGTTGTGATTAGAATATATGCCCGGATCTGCCAAATCAGACCAGTTAGGTTTTATGTTGTTTTCAGTGTATGGGCACATGCTCAGGGAGCATTCAATATATCTACATTGTACCCACAATGTTAGACATTATACAGATATGTGTCATTTAACCTGTAGGACACGTTCTGAGAAATGCCTGGCTGGGCAGGTTTTTCATTGTGCAAACATCATGGGCTATATTTATTCAAGCTAACATGGCTATGAAATCAGTAAGTGACATAATCTTATGAGACCACTGTCAAATACTTGAGGCCCCCTGACTGACATGTCATTGTGTGGTGTGTTACTATACTTAACATAATGCAGATATAATTTAATCATGATTGGTTAAATATATCCTGAGCATCATCTGGTTTCCTCTCAAATTTATCCAAATTTTTGGAAACATCAAATGGTAACTTTCTATTATCTTTTATTTTGAAATCTGCAGCTGTTTCTTCACGAAGTAATCTTTATGTATTCTGGAATCTAAGTGGCTTCTGTGAAAATTACCCTAAGGCACTCTTTCTAGTCTTTTCCCTCCCTCTGTTAGATATCTTAGAGTCTCAATCTCTCTGTTCGACTTACTCTAAATGTTTTCCAAACTTATACTTGCATCTTTCATTTAGGTCCCTAGAGTGACTGTGAAGACTAAGTATTACATTTATCATTTGTGCTGCATTTCATCCATCCACCAAAGATTGCTACAGCTCTTTTGGCAGCCTAACAGAATGCCATTAAATGATATGTTATAACAATTACTATAATTACTACATAAAATTATATATAATGTAACTTTTCTCAATATGGAGGAGTTTTGTTGTTGTGATATGTCAATTTATTTGTTAATTTTTTTTGTTTTGGGGGTGCTAGGGTTTGGGCCCATGGCCTTGCACCTGATAGGCAAGCACTCTTGAACTTGTGATCCTCTTGTCTCCACTGCCAAGCTGCTGGGATTGCAGACGTGTGCCACTCCAGGCTTGAGTTTTGGGAGGTCATAAATAGGCTTATAGGGGGAGATGAGATCAAGAGGATGGGGCTCCTGGAGGAAGGTTGTTGCATGGTAGGAACAGGGATGGAAGACCATAAAGGGGGCATCCCTTTGGGGAAGCTCATTCTAGTGTTCACAAAGGACCAAGGTACAACTTTCTAAAGGGGGTATCCTTCCTGTGAAAGGACCTCCAGAGGGATCCACAAGGGGCCAGGGTGCAGCTCTCAGAAGGGGCATCCCTTCCTATGGAGAGGACCTTCTCGACAAGATGTAACTCTCAAGAGGTGGCATCACACCTAATTGAGAGGACCTTCAAGGTAGGCCTCACAAGAAGGGATGTACCACCTTATTGAGAGGACGTCCTGGCTCTGGGGCCAACTCTGACAATGTGACAGGGCATGGGGCAAGGCCAAGGACATTGGGGGTGGACAAGGGGACGAACCACCAATCTTTTGTCATGGGGAGGTCCTCAGATGGACAAGGTGAGTCTCAGGAGGAAAGGCCAGAGTAGAAGGGAAAGAGGAAGAATGGAGGAGAGAGAGATGACCACTGTAACATACACAGATTCACCCAGGATGGGCTGCTGTTGCCTATGGTGCTGCACATTGGCATTGGGGCCCAAGCATAGAGGCAGTCAGAAAACAGTCCTCCCTCCCTTATTGGCGAAGCAGTTGGATCAGCCTGCCCCAAGCCTTCAAATCTCACCAAGGACTTCCCTTGCTGGAAATACTCAGTTGCCTGAAGAGAAAAGTCCTTTCACTGAAAGGTCTGTAAGATGGTTGGAGTCCCTCACCCCAGAGGGCTGCAGGAGTTGTCCATGGCATTAGGGAGAATTGGGGCCCATCTTGAGAGTGACCCCAGCCAGGAACAGTCAGTTGTCCTTGAACCTTAGTAGAGTCCTCTAAGAGTCCCAAGGGATAGAGAAGAAAAGTTCAGTGCAAAATCTGTAGAATAGGCTCAGGTCCCTTGCCCTAAGGACTATAGATGTTGTCCTTCAGTGTAGAGAGACGTGTGAATTCCAATGGGGAGAAGCCCAAGCTGAGAATTGTCAATTTTCCCCCTACCTGAGTATGGTCCTCCAAGGATCCCAAGGCAGAAAACAGAGGGAGAAATTAAGTTGAAGTTCCAAGACTTCCTGCACACTCCATGAATGGAGGTTCCCAATAAAGTAAGTCCCCATATTGGCCACCAAATGTCATAGGAGGGAGTGTGGCTGGGGTCACTGGTGGTAAAAGAATTTACCAAGAGCTCAGAATACAGTAGAAAAGTAAAATGCATTTAGGTATACTGCAAGAGGGCAGCAGGCAGCAATGATAAATATATACTCTGCAGTGAGTAATGGGCTACTGGTATTTATAAGGATTTTGGGTAGTCTGTAACTGGCGTGGCCTTGTCTGAGAATAGTTCACTTTTGGAACAGTTTGAGGGGTTAGTCTAATTAACTTTGTTGTAGAGAATCTTATCTCAGCCACATCATCCTTGTGGCCTGTGGTTTTAATGGGAGGGCTGCTCTCAAAGAGTGCTTGTCTCTGTCATGTCAGACCATCACCTGTAACACCCATGAGAAAAACTTGTCTTCCATTACATTTTATATGATTTCTATTCTCTCAAAAATTTTAAGGTATGTTTTATGACCCAGAATATGGTCTTTCTTGGTGAATATTCCAAAACAGCCTTGAGAAACACATATTCTGCTGCTGAGGAAATATACTTGAAGTATTCTATACATATTAATTAGATCAAGTTGATTGAAGGGGCAATTCTGGACAACTATACATTTACTGATTTCCTGCCAGCTTGATCTACCAATTATTGGAAGAGACTTGCTGAAGTCTCAAGGGTAATAATGGATTTGTCTATTTCTTTCTATAGTTCTGTCAGTTTTTGCCCGAAATATTTTGTCACTTTGTTAGAAGATGCATACACATTAATGATTGTGATAGGGTAGGATTGTGGTGTCTCTTTGAAGGATTGACTTTTTTCTTCTTCTTCTTTTGGTGCTGGTGATCAAACCCAGGGAATTGTACATGCTATGGAGTGCTCTACTACTGACTTGCACCTCCACATTTGGGACCTCCTTTTTAATATGTCTTTTCCCTTTTATATTTATTAATCGACCTTGGGCTGAAGTCTGCTTTCTTTGAAATGAACTTTAGCTTCTTTTGATGAATGTTACCAATAACATACTTTCTCTATCCCTTTACTTTTAACTGATTTGTGTTTTTATAATTAAAGCTTGCTTGTTATAGACAACATGTTTTTAATCTACTCTTTCAGTGTTTGTCTTTTAATTGATAGATTTAGTTAATTAACATTTAAATTGGTCATTATTATATTTGATTTAATATTTACCCTCTTCCTAATTTTTTTCGTTCCTTAGCCTTTCACCTTTTTCCTTTCTCTCTTTTTCTGTCTTTTCAGATTTTAGTTGTGCATTTTGTTTATTACTTTCTTGGGTGTGTGATGCTGAGATTCAGTCCAGGGCTTCACTCATGGTAGGCATGTGCTCTACCACGGGGCTTTACTTCCAGACCAACCATGCATTTTGGGTGACTGTATTTTATCATATCTTCTCTTTTTCAACTTTTATTTGTTACCCTAGACTTTGCAATAGACATGTATAACTGATTGAAATCCACAAACAAATACTACTTAAGCTTCCAGCGTAATTCAGGCATGTGCCTGAAATCTCAGCACTCAGGAGATTGAGGCAGGAGGTTACAAGTTTGAGATTATCTTGGGCTACATAGGAAATTTCAGGCCAGCCTGGCTATATAGCAAGATCTTGTTGTTGTTGTTAGGTGTCATCGAGTCCATGTCTGACTCATAGCTAGCCTATGTGCAACAGGTGAAACACTATTGTTAGCACTTCTTTGCTATTTGTAGGGTCTTCAATGACTGACTGTTTTTTGGAAGTGAGTTGTCTGGTCTTTCTCCCAAGCCTATAGTCCCTGGTGTTCCTTTTATCCTCTTTGAAGACCTCTTCAAGTTTTGTTTTTGCATAGAAAAAAATTTGTAAAATTAAACTGTGTGAGTGTTCTGTGTTTGTGTATCTGATGAAGGCTATTACTCATTTGCTTTCAAAGATAATTCCACTAGATATAGGCCTCTTGATTTGTAAATTTTCCACTGGACATAAACTTCTAAGCTGGTAGATTTGTATTTTTTTTCTTTCAACATTGAATATTTTACTCAACTCTCTTTTTAATTGCAAGACTTGCCAAGAGCAGTCTGATTTAATTCATGTCCTTATTCCTCTGTATCCAGAGTCCTTTTCTCTCTTTGTTGTGTTTAGAATTTTTGTCTGTTTCTCTGTAGCCTGACCATGACATGTGAAATGTATAGCTGTAGCATCCTTGGTATTTTCCCAAGTTGGTTGTACGCTGGGTTTCATTCATGATTTAGTGTGTGGTTTAATGTTTTAAAAATTATAACCAATATTATCTTAAATGTTTATCTGATTTATTTTTCTCTTCCTCTTCCTCCATCTCTCTGTTCTACCTCTTTCTCTTCCCCTTCTTCTTTACTTCCTTTCTGGGTATGTTTCCTTTTATACTTATTCCATGGCTTTTGGATATTGTGCTCTGCTTTTATATTATTATTACTACCAAGATTATTATTTTTTTACTTTTGTGTTTTCATTTGAGTAGATTTTACCAACATTTCAAACATTCCAGTTCAGCAGTTCAGGCTACTGATGAACACATCAAAGCCAGTCTTCATTTCTGTTACAGGTTATTTGCTTTTTGTCTCCTATAGCATTTTCTTCAGCTCAGTTGGTAGGGTGTGACGCTACACTCTCTGAGGCCTTATATTCAATCCTCAGCACCACAAAAAACAGAAGAAGGATTTGGCGGCTCACTTCCAAAGCAATCAGCCACTGATAACTCTATGAATAGCAGGGAAGCACTGATGTAGTGCCAGGCATGGCACAGAGTCAGGGAGTGTTCATTTGGTTGTGCACAGGATGGCTATGAGTAACACCCAACTAGACTGCACCTAACAAGAACAACATAGCATTTTCTTTATATTTTTTCTGGGAATACCCATCTGTCTTTCCATCTCCCATTTGTTCTTGCATGATGTCCTCTTTTTCCATAAGACTAATATGCTGTATCAATCTTGTTGTTGTTGTTGTTAGGTGCTGTCGAGTCGGTATCCAACTCATAGCGACCCTCATAGGGTTTTCATGGCTGGCTGTTTCGGGATTGCCTTGGGAGTGGATTGCCAGGTCCTTCTCCCATTTTTGCAGTGCTGGGAATTGAACTCGGGACCACAGAGACTGCAGCGCAGCGCTCTACCAACTGAGCTAAATCCCAGCCCCGTATCAATCTTAGTCATGTTATTTTCTCAGTCTGATGATTCTAAAATCTGTCATATCTAGGTCTCTTTCTGCTGCTTCTGTTTTGTGTCCAGATTATTTTCTTGTGTTTCAACATGACCTATATTTTTTGTTGTTGTTGAGAGTTAAACATCATGTATGTGGTAATGAGAGCAGAGTTAAATAGGCATTTAATGGGGAGTGCTTGTTAGTCTGACTAGGAGTTGAGGAGTCTTTAATTTTTGCTGTAGCTATAAGGGTTGAAGCCTTTGATTTCCTCTTGTGTAGTTTTTTATTTTCTCCTCCACTACTGACATTGAGTTTGTCTAAAAACTCCTGTATAAACAGTGGCTGCTTTCTTCAGCTCTTTCAGCTCCATCTGTTGTCATTTAACTCTGTTGACAGTGATCACAGGATGAGCTGAGGAGAAGCACTCTGTAACCCCCTGACTGCCTTAGTCTGGCAAGAGGCTGGTGTCTTCAGGCTGCATTCTTCACAAGTCGTTTTATGTCCCCACCTTAATCAAGAAAATATGGGTGGAGGAGTGGGGATTTGTGAAGCTCTTTGCCCTTGCAGAGCAAGGAACCACTTTCTTTCGTTTTTTAATTGGAAATTTTTAGTGTACAACTTAATGGATTTTATCCTGACATGTGTTCTTTATTGTGACATTTCCATATATGCATTTCATTGTACATTGCTCGCATAACTTCCCCCTTACCCTCTTATGCCACTTCTCCCCCCTCCCCACCCCGCCACAAATGATCTCCTTTCTACTAGTATGTCTTTTTGTGGGAATATTTATCTATATATGTACATCCCAATTTTGACTTAAGTCCAAACTTTTTTCCATAGTGATCTATCTTTTTACATTCTCAGCAGTATTACATGAGTAATCCAGTCCATTTGAATTGTTGTCATCCTTTCGTATTATTGGTTTTATTATTATTACTTCCCGTACTAATAAAGTTGAACTGTTTACTTTGAGGTTCACCTCTCCCTTCTTCCTCCCTCCTTGTTGGCACTGTCCCCAACCCCTCTTCTCCTATCATCACTTCCTTTTGCTAGATCCCTGCCTCCTTCTTTCCACTCCTTAAGTTGTCCCTTCTACTCTAGGTTTACATGAGCTTTTTCTTATGTTCCAATTAATGTATAGGATGTTTTCCTTCTTTGAAGCTTGATTCAGCTCCCACATATGAGTGAGAACATATGGTATTTCTCTTTTTGGGCTTGTGTTTGTTCACTTAAGATAATTTTCACCAATTTCATCCATTTTGCTGCAAATAACATTATTTCATTTTATTAAATTGCTGAGTAGTATTCCATTGTGTATATGACTTTCAGTGGATTCAAAATGGCTGCCTTTCCTAAGAACATTCTTAACTCTTCACTCTGAAAAACTAGTGGGGGTTCCTGGAGGAAAAGCCCATGAACTGTTTGGGGGTCGCATAAAGTTCTGATTCCACTATTAGTCCTTCCTCTGCCTTCAGGAATTGGTCATAATTACTGTTGAAGAGTTTCTACCAGCTTACAGTTCTAAAGGCTTCTACTTCAGGTAACTGCTCTCAGATGTGATTCTCTGTATCTGCCTGTATCTCCAGACTTGTGTTGTATTGGTTTGCCTGTGACTTAATGTCTCTAATTGTTCTTAGAAGAGTCATTGAATTTCATTTTGGTATAATGACAAGAGTGACGTGAAAGTTCTTTACATGTCTGAGCCAAAGCTGGAGTCATAAAATCTACTATTTTATTTCTTTTTCTTTCTCTGTCCTTTGATCAATGCATGACTCAACTGTGATTGGTGTCCAAAATTAGAAATTGTGTCCATACATTATCTCATGAACAGAGCAGATCCAAAGTGATACTTCACGTCTGTATCTCACTGAAGGCTCCTAGGCAGTCACATGAATACCCATAGTCAACTAATCCAGAGTTTACCTTACCATTGAATCATCAGCCCACAATAAAGTGAAATAAGGCATGAATTTGGAAGTTTGCACAGCCTCTTCTTACCAGTTTGTTGTTGTTGTTAGGTGCTGTTGAGTCGGTATCCGACTCAAAGTGACCCTCATAGGGTTTTCAATGGCTGTTTCGGGATTGCCTTGGGAGTGGATTGCCAGGCCCTTCTCCCATTTTTGCGGTGCTGGGAATTGAACTCAGGACCCCAGAGACTGCAGCGCAGCCCTCTACCAACTGAGCTAAATCCCAGCCCACTTACCAGTTTAGTCTCTCATAATTCATTCAGTGCTCACACGGCCAAAAACCTTGAGAGCTATAATGTAAATCCCTCTCTTTCCTCTCCAGTGAATAAGTGACAAATCTCCACTATTACTTATTGGATTCAAAGTCTTTCGTTTGTTCTTTGCTGATTCCATCACTGACTTAGGTAGTTATACTTTGATTTGCATTTACTTGCAATGTTTGTCCTGTCTGTGGAGCATTTGTGATGAACAGAAGCTGAGTAATTTGTTTACTGTTCTCATTCTAATGGATCTAATATATCAGAAGTGTAAGTATGTCAAATATTAATGTTCCTAAAAATAATGCATTTATACAGTGCACTGCTTTTATGGCTTAAAGCTGCTTTGATCTACAGAGTTTAAAATGTATCATCTGTGATATAATGTATTTGAAAGTTTCCATGCATTAGAGAAAACTCTAGATTAATTCACCTTACACATTAATGGTGTATTGGCCAAAAGAAATAATTTTTTGCAAATAAATTAAATAGGGGTATATCTTTTGACAAAAGGTTTGCAAAATTAGAGTCACAAAGTATATGCAATTGTGATATCTGACAACTATAGAATTTTTAAACTGTATCTTAATTCTGTACGTAAATTTCCACTGCCTAAATAAATTTCTTTGGTGCTTCATTATAACACAATATATTTTTGGCACAAAATGATAGAAAATATTTTTTACAAATGAAACTTCATAACTCAAAAATCAAATATTGGCAAAAGTAAAATTACAAAATGTTTCTAGTAATTAGATTCTAAATGTTTCAAAAGTGTATAGAAGTTATATATTCCTTTAAATATATATATTTGAGATCACTGACTATTTTTAAAAATATATATGCCAATATACTGACATCCAGTAAATTTATATGTACAAATTCCACAAACATTTCATTAATTTTAACATATATAAGCACTATATTTTTGCATATTACTTAACTAAATATATTTGTAACTTTATTATATTTATTCTGCTGTCAATAAGAATAATTGATATGCTAGGTGATTTGTATGAATTAGATCATTGATCATCCCTGCAACTTTAGGAAACTCGCTTTATTGGCTTCATTTTACAGATGGGAATGTGGTAAATTAGAGAAGTTGAGTCTCTTTCCAAAGTCCCATATCTACCAAATATCAGGATCAGTCTATATCTCTGATCTCTATGACTCCAAGGTACAGGAAGTTAAGCATTTTTGTACAATTACTGTTCATAAATATGAGGAACTTGACATTCTAAATATTTTAGTTGTCAGCACCTTTCTTACTTTAAAATGTTTCAATGGGTTTGCTTTTTATTTTTTACTTAGACAAAACCTAAATATATTTATGGTCATGTTTTTATATTTTAAGCACTCAATATAGTTTCAGCATCAGAAAATCTATTGAAATAATATAGTCTGAATATTTATTTCTCTCAAATTTTATATGTTTAAATCCTAATAATCAAGATAATGTTATTAAGAGGTGAGGAGTTCCAGACGTGGTAGGTGATTAGATTATGAGTGTTGAGTCTTCACAAAAGAAACTGGTACTCTTCTATAAGAGATTTGAGGGAGCTTGTTCATTCCTTCTGCCTTGTGAACACACAGCAAAAAGGTACAAACTATGAAGTACAAAATCCTTACTAGACAAAAATCTGTTGTTGCCTTGAACTTTGGCTTCTCAGTCTTCCAAACAGTGAACAATAAGTTTGTGTTTATAAATTACTTAGACTAAAGTTTTTGTAATGACAATGTATATGGTTAAAAATGATATTAAATAATATTTTTTCTTAAAATATTAATTACAGCAGTTTTCATATTTTAGCAATATTTTTCTATCTTCCCCCCTCTCTTTCTTTCTTTCTCTCTCTCTTTCTTTCTCTCTCTCTCTTTCTTTCTTTCTTTCTTTCTTTCTTTCTTTCTTTCTCTTTTTCTTTCTTTGATTCTCGTTCCTTCATCTTTTCTTTTTCTTTTTTGGAGTGTGCTATCACCTAATTGCCTACAGCTGTACCACTGTGGCTTCCAATCCCATCAGATCTTGGAAGCTAAGCAGGGTCGGGCCTGGTTAGTACTTGGATGGGAGACCACCTGAGAACACCAGATACTATAGGCTTGGGAGATGGGAGCAACCCACTCCCAAAAATCAATCCACTATTGAAAACCCTATGAATAGCAGAGAAGCACTGACAATAGTGTTTTGCCTGTTGTACGCAGGGTCGCTATGAGTTGGATACCGACTCAATGGCACCTAATAACAACATCACCTAACAAGAAAAAGTAACTAAGCTCATATAAACAACCCCAAATTATGATGGTTTGGCTTATCTTTGTTTGACTTGGTGAGGTATGAAATCAATAATCATTCAGTAAATACCATACTTTACATTTATAACCTTTTCCTGAGCTAATCATGTGTATTATGATACTTTTTCATGATGTTGGTCAAGGGCAGCAATCCATAGTTATTAGTCAGCTGTAGTACAACCAGATTACAAACCATTTTCCACAGTGTACTGTATTGCTAAACTTTTATGTGGCCTATCAAGACATAACTCCACCATAAGTCAAGGAGAATCTGTATAGTAAGAACCTGGGACTTTCAAGTCAGGTATGTTCCTGAGTTGTTGTTAGGTGTCATCAAGGCGTGTCTGATTCACAGTGACCCTCATAGGGTTTTCAATAGCTGACTGTTTTGGAATTGCCTGGAGAGTGGATTGCCATGTCCTTCTCCCATTTTTGTGGTGCTGGGAATGGAACCCGGGACCTCAGAGACTGCAGAGTGACACAATCTCTACCAACTGAGCTAAATCCCAGCCCTGCGTTCCTATACTTTATATTTATTACTCTACAACTAGACAGTTTGGACAAATGTGTTTCTTCTTTGCTTCACTTTTATACTTTGGCTATTATCTACTTTAGCCTGCAGCCATACCACTGTGGCTTCTGATCCCATTAGAGCTTGGAAGCTAAGCAGGGTTGGACCTGGTTAGTGTTTGGATGGGAGACTGCCTGGGAACAACAGGTGCTTTAGGCTTGGGAGAACAGGCAACCTACTCCTTCCCCTCCACAAAAACAATCAGCCATTGAAAGCCCTATGAATAGCAGAGAAGCACTGACAATAGTATTTCACCTATTGTACATAAGGTCACTCTGAGTCGGACACTGACTTAATAGCATCTAGCAAAAGAACAATTAGGTACTTTATACCATTGTCCTGATGATCAAATGAAGCAAGATGATAGGGTAAAAACTCAGTGAATGCTTACATTCTGTTGCTTTTTTAGTCAGGTCAGGAAACTCAAAGCATCAAGAATTCATATTTCTTTTTCTCTTCTCTTATTTTTGCTATAGTGAAAATAATTTCTTATGAGAAACAAAGTGTCATGTAGCTCATTATTCTTATTTTTTTCTATTTGAGACAAGAACCACAGTAAAAATAGTTATCATGATTAAATTTTAATATAACAATTAAAAATGCCTATTTTTGTGGAAAAAACCTCTCATGGTTTTATATATGGTATGATACACATACAGTAAAAAGGTCATTCTATAGATAATATTGTAGATAGATTTTTGTTTATTTCTATTTAAGTAGTATACACATACACATATACTTAGTGTGTCTGTGTGTGTGTGTGAACTATGTATTCAAAATAACACATTCGTTAAAATTTTGAATAAGCATATTGTGGCCCATGTATAATAATGAGATATTGGAGGTCAGTTATGGTTCAAATAATACAGTATAATTGAATGCCATTGAGCTCCAAAGACATGACCCATGAGAGTAGTACTCTTGTAGCAACCACTCAAGCAAGATCTAATAAGCTCTGCTTCTGCAGGCCAGGTGACTTGAGAACACAAAGAAAGTGAAAAGATCATGAATTGTATAGCCAGAAATGTTTCATTATCCTTATGGAATGGAATTTATAATAAATGGAAACCCCAGAGCTCTGCATGTTCTTCTTCATTATTAATATGAATGAGACATGAGGAACGGCAAATTTATCTTAGACATACTGTGGTCACTATAATTATTTTTGAAAAATCCTACAGGTAGGTGTTTGATAGTTTTGATTGGTAAGTTGGGAAATTTGTAGCTACTAATGATTATGATTTATTTTCTAATTATCCATTACTAATCATTCTATTAATCATATATCATTTCAGAAGCCTCAAAACTCTACCTATTAAAATCCTTAAGTGTATTTCAGTCATCATTTAGTTCTTACTAATGTTTGTATCCTCTAAAAAAGTTTCCTTGTTTTATAAGGAATATATTTTAAACCAAGCAAATACTCCCGACAAGTCTTTTCTATTTATAGTTCAAATTCTCATAATATGATTTATTTCAAATTCTCATATGATTTATTTCATTCTCTCTCAGCTTTCTATCTTCATTTACTTTCCTATCTCTCCCTGATGTTGACCTATTTGTGTAACATGGCCATTTAGTTATGTCATAATATTTCTTAAATACTAACAATGAAAAACCAACTTTAATGATCTCCACATATTCTAATGGAAACTGACTTCAAGGGAGTAATCAGCATGATTTTATATTTTTATTCAAGACACTTGTGTGAGATTAAGTTGTTGAACTTTCAACCGAAATAAATCACATATATTGTATTTCATTTCTCAGGATTTTAACTTTAATTTTTGTCATTTTTCTTAAAATTCCAAGAAACTTGCCACTGTTTGGACAGAAATTAATGTTTACAGTAAAATTCTGTAATGTACATAATAATAAAGGAATATATTTCATTATTAATCATTTTTCCAAGTAGGTATTTTTTCAGCTTTATATATAATTATCATTGGGGTTCTTATTTAGTGTCTCTTTTGATACCAGACACCTTCATATACTATTGCTACATGTGTCAAAAAACAAGCATGTATGTGCACAGATTGTATTGCAGAAATTTACTGGCTATTTCAACACAATGTCAGGTAACTGCCTCGGAAATTGTTTTGTATATCTTTGTGGGCCTTTAAGAAGAAATGAGCAAGTTAGGTGCAATGGTGCCTCCCTAAAATCTCAGTAATTCATGAGTCAGAAGAAGGAGGACCACAAATTGTAGGTCAAAGGCCGGCTGCCCAACTTTGTGAATACTTGCCTCAAAATAGAAACAATGAGAAAAGAGGCTGGGGGTGCAACTCAGTGGTGGAACACTTGCCTAGTACATGCAGGGCCCTGGGTTCAAGCCCCATCCACTTCCAATGCAGGGCCCTGGGATCAAGCCCCATCCACTTCCAAGTACTGTAAAAATTATATATGTTGTTGTTAGGTGCCTTCGAGTTGAGTCCGACTCATAGCGACCCTATGTACAGCAGATTGAAACTCTTCCTGATTCTGTGCCAGGCATACGATCTTATTTATGTTTAAGCCCATTGTTGCAGGCACTGTGTCAGTCCATCTGGTGGGGATTTTCCTTTTGTTGTTGACTTGCCACTCTCCCAAACATGATCTCTTTCTACAGGGATTGATCTTTCCTGAGTACATGTCCAAAATATGTAAGATACAGTCTAGCCATTCTTGCTTCCAAGGAGCACTCTAGTTGCACTTCTTCTAGGACAGATCTGTTGGTTCTTTTGGCAGTCCATGGTGTGTGTGTGTGTGTATACTGTCGATTATCTTGGATGCATTCAGTAAACTATTTCGCATAGATGACTGGGCCTTTTAATGCAGTTTCTGAAAAGATCGTGTATGGTTTCATGGAAGTCTTGCAATGCTGAAGAAGAATACTTAGATTATGAATTAGCCTTCAAAATTGTTGTTGTTAGTGCCAGTGAGAGTTGGGTCCGATTCATAGTGACCCTGTAAAACACAACTCAACACTGTGCCATACCCGGCACTATGTCAGTGCTTCTCTGTTATTCATTGCTGCAGACCAGCTGCAGCCTAGATAGAATCCAGGGTTCCCTGAAGGTGAATGAGGAGTCGGCGATGGGTAACAAACACAGCAGCTCAGAGGCAGTGGGATCTTGTTCCGTTTATTTCCAGATTATTGAGCCTTTTTATACAGAATTATCATTCATTAAATCTTATGAAAGGTCAGAAAAAGACAAGGAAGTTGGTTGCAATGATGGAATCACCTGATCAATTGTCACATGAGTGTCAGGTGGTAATCAATCAAAGTGGAAGAGGAACTCAGGGACAAAGTGAGATTATTTTAAAGAAATAAACCAAGAGGACCTGAGCATCTGCATTTCCTATAACAACTGACTATTCTTAATCTTTACGCAGGAATTTAGGGTGGTTAACTGCCACCCGTGTGTCACCCTATTGAGTCTGTTGTTATGAAGAATGGGTGCTTTTGCTTACTGTAGAGCT
Source organism: Pedetes capensis (assembly GCA_007922755.1). NCBI lineage: Eukaryota > Metazoa > Chordata > Mammalia > Rodentia > Pedetidae > Pedetes > Pedetes capensis. The sequence goes on along the minus strand of VMDO01029907.1, from coordinate 1,667 downwards.
GTTGGTACAAAGGCTTTTGTTTAAGGAGTTTATGCTGTTGGAAGTCATTCAGGGATTTCATACAAGAAAGCCTGAGGCTTGTCAACTCCCAATCTGAATTAGCATAGCACACAGAGCCAGAAGATTATTTTTCATTAATATCTCTAGAAATCTACAATAGTGACCAATTAAAATTTAAGAAAAGATGGGGTTCCAAGTCCTTTTCCATGAAGAGACCTTTTTGGAGGTACTATTCCCCTCTCGGTAGACTTTCCCTCTGAGGCTAGGAGTACTCCTCCCCTTTTGGTGGATTTTCCTTCCAATGCCTTTATTAAAGATATTCTTCCTCATGTGGGGACTCTGTCTACCCACCATGAGTGGATCTGGACCCAGCAATTTATAAGGTTTCCTATTGCTGATTGTTTTGGGACTGGGCTGCCAGGCCCTTCTCCCAAGCCTACAGCACCTGATATTCCCAGGCAATCTTTCATCCAAGGAGATCCTGCTTGCCCTCTGAGATCAGAAGGGATCATAAGCCAGAGTAGTAAGGCTGTAGACAGCCTTCACAATCAAAACTGGCTAAAAAAAAAAAAAGCACGGGTTCTAGATAGTATTGTAAGCTTGAATCCCCTCTACCTGTTCAGTACAATATCTTATGGAACACCGATCAACAACTCAAGGAGGAAAACCAAAATTCCCGAATTGTCCTTGGACTTTGGGAAGTATAAGCATAATCTCATTCTACAGTGAAATATTAAAAGGACAGTTAAGTAAAAGGTAGATTTTTAAAAATCTGTTCAGCTTTGTTAATTATTTTTCTACACCCTGACTCATACTAACTGATGAGCAGACTTTGGTAGTGTTTACTTGTGTCTCATTCCTGTGGTTACAAACACAGAGGAGGCTTGTGTTCAAGTAGCAGAGTTGGTTTAGGGAAAATCAGGATTTCAAGTCCTTTCCTAAACTCTGTGAAGAGCAATCCCTCACAAATCCACAGTGCATGGAATCAAATATCACCAGCAGTAAGCTCAATGTCACTAGGGTAATGATAATTGTGAAGAAACTGTGCTCCGCCAGATCATCTGGTGACAATAAACCTCAGTGTCACTATCAAAGGCAGACATGGGAAAGAGAGCAAAATGAATACACTGGACTTGCTTGCAAGCAGAGGGGTCACTGTGGTAAAAAAGAAAAAAAGCAAGCATAGAAAAATATGAGCATTTAAAATAGGCTGATTATAACTATAGGCTTTGTCTATACATTGTCCTAAATTCAGACCTAACAACATTGAGTCCTAATATAGTTTAGCCATTGAATTGGCTTTGCCATGTCCAACTGATAGTATGTTTATGGATAACTTGAGAAAATATTAAAAGATGAATGTAATTATATGTTAAGTAAATGCTATGTTAATTGAATTGGAGTTTTTTGAAGTCTTTAATTATATTTCTTACAGCAAAAGATGCTGATATTTTGCTGACATGTTACTTTTTGTCTAAGCACATATATTTTCATAGTGGTAGCTGGGATTTAGCTCAGTTGGTAAAGCGTGGCTGTGTAGTCTCTGAGGTCCTGGGTTCGATTCCCAGCACTGCAAAAATGGGAGAAGTATGTGGTAATCCATTCCCAAGACAATCCTGAAACAATCAGCCATTGAAAACCCTATGAAGGTTGGTATGTGTTGGGCA
>VMDO01029906.1:0-22039 GCA_007922755.1 Pedetes capensis | reverse complement strand
TGCCTAGTTCTATGAAGGTTTTTATTTTTCCTGTACTATAATCTTTTCTTGATTTTTAACTGTCCTTTCTGATTTTCTTCCTGTTTTTGCATTCTACTTTTTAAAATTTGTCAGTTAAGAATTCCTTTTATTCTGTAGAAAGAATCAAAAACATTAGGAGTTCTAGGCTTTTAAGGAATCTGAGAAACTAACAAAAATATCATCTAGTACTTCAAACTGTGTTTAATATCCTGGGAAAATGGTTGTTTTGTTGGGGAATATGGTGAGTCTAAAGTGTATAGTCACCCTTTATGTTGGTGAAAAAATGTATTTGTAATGAAAAGGTCGCTGGTCTGACAAAATTCTATCATATGATCTCCAGCATCTTTTCTGTCACCAATACCATATTTTCCAACTACTGAGCTTTCTTCCTTGTTTTCAACTTTTGCATTACAGTCACCAGTAATTATCAGTGCATCCTGATTAGATGTTCAAGCAGTTTGAGACTGCAGAAGATGGTAAAAATATTCCTTTTCTTAATTTGTGGCTTTAGTGATGGGTGCATAAATTTGAATAATAGTCATATTGACTGGCCTTCCTTGTAGGTGTATGGATATTATTCTATCACTGATAGCACTATCCTTCAGGAAGATTTTGAGAAGTCTTTTTTGATGATGAATGCAGCTCCATTTGTCTTATAGTTGACATATGATTACCTGATTCAAAGTGGTCAATACCAGTGTACTCTAGCCCTGTGAGGCCTAGAATGTCAATGTTTATGCACTCTATTTCCTTTTTGATGATTTCTAATTTTTCTAGATTCATACTACATACATTCCACATTCCAATTTTTAGTGGATGTTTACTGTTATTCCTTTTTTATTTTGACTCCTGCCACATTGGCAAATAGAGGTCCCGAGTGCTTTACTCCATTCCCATCATTGAGGCTGACTCTACTTTGAGGTGGCAACTCTTGCTCATTTGTCTTTTGAGTGCTTTATAACCTATGTGGCTTTATATCTGGCACTGTATCAAACAGTGCTTCTATGCTATTCATAGGGTTTTCAATGGTTAATTGTTTCAGGAGTGGCCTGCCCTGTCCTTTTATCAAGTCTGTCTTATTCTGGAAGCTCAGCTGAAACTTGTCCACCATAGGTGGCCCTGCTGGTATCTGTAATACCAGTGGCATAGCTTTCAGCATCACAACAACATGCCATCCCCTACACCATGGTGAGCTGACAGACAAGTGAGGGCAAATAACTATATTCTTTCACTAATCTCTGCATCAAGAATATTTTCAGTTGAGGAGTAAAAATCCTATTCAGGATAATAGGGTTTGAGGATCAAGATTATGAATGAAGTTATATTCAACCCTCATTAATATTTTTAAGGCAACTGCATATAAATGTTAGCTTACATATTCATAAATGATTGGTAAGAAATGATTCTTAAAGAACTTGTCTTAAAGTACTTAAGACTTGGCAAAGCTATGTAATGGCAAACTTCTTATGGTAAATTCTATTGAATTAATTTGTTCATGTAAATTAAGATTTTATAGCAGTTATGGATATCAGTTGATTTTATCATGGGAAACTGTATAAGAATCTTTCTTGTGATGTGCCTTTTCCTGATGTTTAGTCATCAGCATGTCTGTATTTTTGTACACAGAAATCCTCTCATCCCAAAGCAGTACGGGATATTCATAAAGAAGTCCATACATTGCAAGAAGGAAGTATGAGTGGCCCAGTTGAGTACAGCCTCAACACAGGCTCAGTTTAGAGCAGGCACCGTGACTGCACAGGTCAGCCAGAATGTGTTGGGCCCTCCACACCCATGATCCATGTGTCAAATGATCACTATAATAACTTCTTCCTTAACTGTTTACTTTTTAATATTCAAACAAGGTTAAACTCCATTTAAGTTTCAATGGACATTTTGGATGGCTTGGTGACTTTTCTCTACAGTCAAAGTTGAAAATAAGTGTTTGTGTATGAGTAGAGACAAGAGCATACTGCAGAAAAGCAGTTTGGATAATCTACCTCTTTAGAGTTAGAAGAGTCTTGGTCATGAATTTCAAGTCCCTCTTAGAAAGAATTTCTTTCAAACTATTTCTCCATATTTCCTAAACTCAGATATAACATATCAGGTGCAGTAACAGAGCACAGATAAGAGCAAAGCACAGGATGACACTTCCAGAATTCATATTTGGACGCGACCAAAGAAACAGAAAGCAATGGAAGAAATCATTCATGTTTACTGGTCTTGATATAAATTCATGATCCCCAACTTCCAGGGCGCCCAACAGTCATATTCCCCTAATTCATGCAATGTCCCATTCCTAACACAATTTAATATCTCCTTTGTCATCTGTTTGTCTGTCCTCTTCCATCCGTCTTCTGAACTGATGAACTTGATTCTGACTTCTTAGCCAATCAACTTCCCACCATCAATTACTAGTATTTCCACTTTAGTTCCTATTATGGGACAAATTGTCTGTGGGCCCTTTTCAAACAAAATTCAAGAATTTTTTTCTAATTGTCTAGTCCATCTCACCTCCTTTGATGTCTTGTTTCACCCTTGCTATTCCACTGAAATTGCTCTTTGGCACATTTACCAATGACTTAGCCATTGTTCAAGCAAATGGTTAAGTCTCACTTGACACATTAATAGCATTTCATGTATTTGACCCCTCCCTTATTGGATATATTTTCAGCCACAATACCACCCTTACCTACTGGCAGCTCCTTCTCAATCTTTGCTCCAAAGTGTTCTCTTGGTTCTGTGAACCCTGTATTGCTCTACAGCTTATACTTAGATCTTTTCTTTTTTCTGTTTACACTCACTCCCTTGGTGATCTCATCCAAATACATGTACTGAACATATGTAAATGTAAACTCTTCAATTTTTAACTGTAGCCCAGATCATTCTTGCAACTCCAAAATGGTATATTCAAGTGCTCACTCAACACTTTCATTTGAATATCTCACAGTTAACACCCCCCCAGTTGCTAATCTGTCTTTAATATCTGCTGTACCCACAGCATTTTTTAATTTCAGAAAGTAGCAAACCATTCTCTTAATTGCTCAGACTAATTTTGGTTTCTTTCCTTTTTAAGAATTTCTGACTGTGTAGCTCAGGCTGGCCTCAAAATTATGATCCTCTTACCTCAGCCTATGGTGTGCTGGGATTACAGGAGGGCACCCCATCTGGCTCAATCTAAAATCTTGTTGAAATCATCCTTGATCCTTATTTCTCTTATACTCTAAATTCTACTCCAGAAATCTTGTTTCTACCTTGAAAATACATATTCAGACTCTAACCACATCTGACCATCTCCATTGCAACAGTGTTGCTCCATCCATCACCATTTCTTGCCTGTCATATCCTAATGGTCTGTTATCCAACTTTGTCCCCTCAAGGTTATATCAACATGGCAGATAGACTGTTCTCATTGAATTTTAAGTCAAACTATACTATTCCTTTGGTCAATTCCTTCAATGGCACCTATTTCTCAAGAGTAAAACTCAGTATTTATAATAGGTTATTAGAAACTATGTTGTTTGGTCTTATATAATTACATGGCCTAAAAATCTGCTGTTTTTCTTCATTTCTAAGCATGGTACTTTATACTTTTTAACACATGAATATAATGGTAATTGGAAAGCTACCAAACCTCCATAAAAATAGCTTTAGAATTATAAACAAATGAAGGTGATTTTTCCAGTTATACAAGCAAAGCCATTTTAATATTTCCACAAGATAAATATCTCAATTAATCAATAATTTCACTGCATAGTTTGCTACAGAGATGGGCTTAGGACAGTTACACACATAGAAGATCCTAATTTGAGTGTTATTTGTACTGACATGTCCATTATCACCACATCTGAAAGGTGAACAAAAAATATTCAGAATATTACTGAATTTTAGCCAACTAATAACTGAGAGTGGTATAGCTTTAAGTCATCTCTTATGAAATACATACTGTGACTTAGTCTTGACTGGGTATTTCCTTAGTCCCTGAACCCTATGCTGTGGAAAACTTTAAAACATGAAAGGACAACAACCCAAGGCAGATATTTTAAGATAACAAAGGAGAGATTGACAAGAGTACCTGATCATTTATCATGCACAGAGAAGCTATCATTTCACCTGGTACTGAAATCAAGATTTTTAGGTCTGAAAACATTGATTTTTAAATATTTCCTTTTATTCTGGAAGAGGAACTGGAGAAAGGACATGATTCCCCCAGAAGCAATTACTCAGTTCAGGTTGTTACTTTATATTTAAGCATAATTCAAAATAGAAACATAGACAAGGGATTCCTGCTTGCCTATGACTATTCCAAGTACCTAGGTCTTAATTACACAACACTTTTTCTTACCAGAACCTAAAACTGCTCTGTGATTAATAGGACAGGAAGAATTCTCTGATAACCAGTGATAGATGCAGTAGTCATGGTACTCATGGGAAGAAGGTAGTTCATGAAATTTCTTGCTTTCTCTGTATTCTGTAATGCAAACACCACACATTTTCAATGCATTGTCTACACTGAAACTTTTCATTGACAAATTGTTAATCTGTTATTTGGTGAGTGGTCATCATCATCCTCATTTAAGAGAACAACCTGAGCCAGACTAAGAAAGGGCAAAGGACCACTTTCATGAAAAGTGACGAGGCCCTAGTGGACCTTCCTGCCACCTGCTGAGACTGATGACAAGCTTCCTTCATTCCTGCCTTCAAACACCCCTGGCTGGTCCACTTTTTGGTATCTTTCCACTTTGTTAAGCCCGTCAATTATACAGTCACCATTAGATATGTCATCTGAAGAGTCTTCACCTCTCTTTTCATCTGAGTTGTGTTGTAATGTTCTTGGCAACTCTTCCTTGGTACTTGCACCTGGGGTGTTAGCGCCATAAGCCTACAATCTTCTTTACTCAGGTTACTTATAAATTGATAGGAAACTCCTTCCCAATCCAATCTGTCCATCTGACTTCTGCACTGTGTTGCAGACTGATTATCCTTAGACTCCGAACAAGTGGAAAATTATCCTTTGAATTCCCAGTGGAAAGTACTCATTCTCATCATGAAGAATGCTCAACTCCAAACACCATATATCAATGTGCCTATCCACCCACAGGGCCTGACTGTCACGACACAGTACTGAAATACAATAAACTGAATCTTAGTTTTCTTCACACGCTGCTCTGTGGAATGAGTATGGTGAAACTATCCAGGGAAGGAATGTGGCTATCTTACCCATTTGGTTTTAGGGTCAGGATCTGACTCGGTTGGTTTGGCTGTTGCCATAGAGACCTCTGCTCACCTCCCCTGCAACTGTTCTCAACTCCACCTGTGATGAGTCACTGGTTCAGACCCACCTCTGGCCCAGCACCTGCTCTGAGGTGTTACTCAAGCAGCCATTATCTTCCTCCTCCTGTGCTATTTTTTACCAATTTGGTTCCATGATCAAACCATAAAATATCTAAAATTGCAACCCCTCTCTCAGAATTCCCAGCCTCTTTACCCTATTCTATTTCTCCCATAACAGTTCTACCACCTTTTAACATATACTTATTATATAACATATATAGTCCAATTCCTGCTTTTAAAATTTAAGCTCCTTGAAGGCAGGGATTTATTTGTTCTATCATAGTACCTGAAAGGGACAGTTATTTAATACTATAAAATATTTGTTAAACAAATTCATTCATTAACTATACTTGCACACTTATCTGTTCAACTCCTTGAAGAAATAAATCTAATATTAAAAACATAAGTCTAATATAACATGTAGTATGATTTGATGGCAGGTATTGTGATACCTCCTGGATTGCTCTTTTGGATCAGGATTGCTTTGACTATTTGTGGCCTTTATGCTTCCATATAAATTTTAGAATTTTTCTATTTATGTGAAGAATGTCATTGGAATTTTGGCAGGGATTGCATTATATCTGTAGATCACTTTCACTGACATGGTCATTTTCATATTAGTTCTGCTGATCCATGAACATAGGAGTTCCTTCTATGTAGAAGACTCTTGTTTATTTTCTTTCTTCAGTGTTTTCAAATTTTTATTGTAGAGACCTTTCACCTCCTTTGTTTTATTCTTATGTATTTCTTTGAGGCTATTGTGAATGGCATTTTTTTTTTTTGATTTGTGTATCGGCATGATCATTATTGGTATATAGAAATGGTACTTATTTTGAATGTTGATTTTTTTGTTGTTGTTGTTGTTGTTGTACTAGGGCTTGAACCCAGGGCCTCACGCTTGCATGCTTTGCAAGTGCTGGACCACTGAACTGCACCCCAGCCCATTTTTTTTTTACTTTTTTGAGACAGGGTCTTGCTAAGTTATGCAGACTTCCTCTGGTCTTGAACTTGCGATCCTCCTGCCTCCGCCTCCCGAGCTGCTGGGATTACAGGCGTGTGCCACTGCGCCCGGCTTGAATGTTGATTTTGTATCCTGCTACATTCCTGAAAGTTTATCAACTCTAAGAGTTTTCCCTCAGTTGGTAGAGCACTGCTCTGCACTCTCTCAGGACTGGGGTTTGATCCCCAGCACTGCAAAAAATAGGAGAAGGACATGGCAATCCATTCCTGAAGCAATCCCAAAAGAATCAGCCATTGAAAACCCTACGAAGGTTGCTGTGAGTTGGATCCTGACTCGATGGCACCTAACAACAACAACAACAACAAGAAAAGTTTTCTGGTGTTGTTTTTAAGGTATCAATAGTGCAGGATCATATGATCTGCAAACAGGGATAATTTGACTTCTTCTTTCCCTATTTATATCCCTTTTACCTCTCTCTTGCCTTATTGCTCTAAGAATTCAATCACTATATTGAATAAAAGTGGAGAGACTGGATACCCTTGTCTTGTTCCTGCTTTTAGGGGAAATACTTTCAGTTTTTCCTTATGTAGTATGATGCTTGCTATAGTTTTGTCATATATAGCTCTTATTATGTTTAAGTATGTTCCTTCTAGTCTTAGCTTCTTCAAGGTGTTACCATGAAAGACGTTAAACTTTGTCAAAGGGTTTTTCTGCATCTATTGAGATAATCATGTGATTTCTATCTCTGAGTCTGTTTATGTCATATTACATTTATTGATTTGAATGTATTGAACCATCCCTGTGTCCCTGAAATGAAACCAACTTGATCATATTGTATAATATTTTAAATGTATTATCAATTTGCAAGTATTTTATTGAGGATTTTTGCATATGAAATTGGTATGAAGTTTTCTTTTTTGATTTCCTTATCTGGCTTTTGTAACAGCATGATACTAACTTCATAGAATGAGATTTGAACCATTCCTTCCTTTGATATCTTATGGAATACTTTGAGGATCATAAGTATTGAATCCCCTTTAAAGATCTAGTAGAATTTAGCTGTGAAACTATCAGGTCCTGGGCTTTTTGTTTGTTTGTTTGTTTAAAGACTATTACTGCTTCAATTTCATTATAGTTTAAGTTCATTATAGCCTCATGATTTAATTTTGGTGGATTTTATGTGTTATGGAATTAATCTATTCCCTCTAAAATTTCCATTTTCAAAAATATAAATTTCCTAATAATCCTCTAAATTTCATTGGTATCTGTGTAATGTTCCTTTTTTTCACCTCTACTTTTATTAAATTGGATCTTTTCTCTCTTCCTTTTTGTTAGTTTGGCTAAGATTTGTTCTTATTCTTTCAAAGAAGAAATTCATTTTCTCATAGATTCTTTGTTTTGCTCCTTTAGTCTCTGTTTCATAAATTTATACCCTGATCTTTATTATTTAATTCCATCTACTAATTTTTTTTTTGCTCTTGTTTTTCTAAGGTCTTAAGGTACATAAGTAAGTTATTTATCTGAGCTCTGGTATTTTGATTTAAGCAGTCACAGCTATAAACTTGCCTCTTAGAACTGCCTTTGCTGTATCCCAAATGTTTGGGTAGGTTGTGTTTTCATTTTCACTTGATTCTAGGAATTTTTACATTTCCTCCTTGATTTCTTTGATGACCCACTGATTATTTAAGTGTGTATTGTTCACCCTCCATGTGTTTGTCTTGTTTCTGTCATTTTTCTTAATGATTTCTAGTTTTGTTCCATTGTGATTTGAAAAGATACACGAAGTCATTTCCATGTTTTATTGTATGTATTAAGACTTACTTTCTAGACTAAAATGTGGTCTACATTAGACAAAGTTCGATGGACTTGTGACAAGACTGTATTCTGCAGCTATTGGATGGAATATTCTATACAAGGACATTTAATATATGGTGTAGTTTAAGTATAAAGTTTCTTTTCTTTTTTTTTTGGCACTACTTGGGCATTGAACTCAGGGCCTTACACATAGTAGGCAATTGCTCTACCAATGAACTGTACCCCCAGTCCCTTTTGTTATATTTGATGTTGAAACAGAGTCTTACTAAGTTACACAGGCTGCCTTTGGCCTTAAAACTCATGATCCTCCTGCCTTAGCCTCTTGAGATGCAGGGATTGCAGGCGTAAATCACTATGCCTGGTTCATTATATCTTCTTGATGGATTGTTACATTTGTTAATGTGCAGTGACCTTCCTCATCTCTTCTGAATAATTTTGAGTTGAAGACTACTGTATCAGATATCATTATAGCTATTCCTGCTTTCTTTTTGGTTCCTCAGTGCTTGATATATTGTTTCCCATCCTGTCATTGTTAACTCTGTGTCTTTGTCAGTGAAGTCTTGGAAACAACAGATAGTTGGGCTTTGGTTTTCAACCCAATAGCAAATCTGGGTTGTATAATTGGAGAGTTAAGACTACTTATATTTAGGGCTATTATTGAGAGGAATTTGGCATGTCCTGCAATTTTGTTGTTTTCCTAGTTATTTTGAATATTCTATGTTCTTTTCTTCTTTCCATATTCATAGCATAGGTTTGCTGACTTACTAAGTTGGACATACTTGCTTCTTTCTGAGCTCTCATTTGTTCATGTATTCCTCTCATGGAATTTATTCTTTCCTGATTTATTATATATATGACTGTCTTTTTTCTTGCTCTGTGTGTAGGATTCTTTTAAGTATTTTCTGCAATGGTGGATTTAGTGGTCATGAATTGTTTTAGTTTGTGCTTATCTTGACACGTCTTTATTACCCTGTCAATTTTAAAAGATAACTTTGCTGGATATAGTAATCTTGCTTGGCAGTTATTCATTTTCAGGACTTTTAATATATCATTTGGTGCTTTCCTAGCTTGTAGGATTACTGATGAGAGGTCTAATAGTATTCTGTTATGTTTGCCTTTTAAAGCGAGTTGGTGTTTTTCTCTTGGAGCTTAAATTTTTTTTTTTATGCCCTGTAGTCTTAGCATTTTAACTATAATATGACATGGAGAGGACCTTTTCTGGTCATGTCTTTTGGGGTTCTAAATGCCTCTTGTATTTGGGCATCCATTTCTTCCTCTAGATTTTGGGAAGTTTCCTGAGATTATTTCATTGAATAACTTTTATTTGCCTTTCTAAAAATACTCAGATCCTCTTCAACCCCATGGAATCTTAGGTTTTGTTTCTTCATTTCCCACAGTTCTAGAAAGTTGTGTCATGCTCATTTATTTATTTTTCTCAATTTGTGTTTCCTCTGCCTTTTCTTCCATCCCTGATATTTTTCATGCTGCTTGATCTAGTCTGAGTGTTGCTTTCCAGTCTTTTTACATTTGACTTGAGTTTTTCATTTCTAACATTTCAGTTTTTTCTCCAAAATCTCAATTTTCTTGCTTAATCTCTTATCCAGTACCTAAATTGACTTCCTTGCTTCATTCTTCTGCTTATTTGTATCTTCCTTCAGGACATTGACTGTTTTCATAAATCAACTTTTGAATACTTAGTCAAGTATATGAACTGTTTCAGTACCTTTGTCTTTAGTTATTAAGGAGTTACAGTCTTTTGGATGAGTCATGTCACCATGTTTCTTCATATTTCTTGTATTCTGTGTTGTGATTTTCACCTCTGTTGGGGTGGATAACTCTTCCAGTTTTAACTGAGGTCTTCACAGTGCACAGCCTTCTCTTGAGGGTTTAATTCCCCATACCAGTCAGAGAACACAAAGCAGAACAAAACTCAGAACAAAAGAGATATATGCTGAACATAGTATACTGGACATAATAAGTATATTCTGGTGGAAATGACCTGTGATATCCAATGCTTTTACAACTTTTAGTGGTAAGGTCAAACTTATTTGACTGACAGGTTTCCCAATATTTAGACAGATTGCTTTTCATAACTTGTCTGTGACAAAAGCATTAAAGACAATTCTAGTGAAAGTAACATCTCAATATTGCATGAATGGAGAAGGCTTTATTTCCATATTCTTTTATTTCCAGATTCTTTTATTATTTGTTGTTGTTGTTAGGTGCCATTGAGTAGGGCCTGACTCATAGCAACCTTATGTACAGTGGAATGAAACACTACCTGACATTGTGCCATGCCCGGCACTATTGTCAGAGCTTCTCTGCTATTCATATTTTTGATGGCTGATTGTTTCAGGAGTGGGCTGCCTTTTTGGGGGTGGTTCTTGTGATTGAACTCAGGGTCTCCCCTTTGCCAGACAAATGCTCTACCACTGAATGTACACCCAATGCCATCCTAGAGATTTTTTTTTTAAGTGTTAAGATAAGTTCTCAGTACTTTGAGCAGGCTGGCTCTGGCCTCAAACTCAGAATACTCTTGCCTCAGCTTCCTGAGTTGCTAGGATGACAGATGTGAGTCACATGGACCAGCAAGCTGAGTGTTCTCAGTTTCATTTTCAGATTCCTCATTCCTAGCGTGTAGACTTGAGTTTTTTGTATTTATAGTTTGCTTATAACTTTTCTGAATTTGTTTAGTAATACTTATGGTACTTTATGGATTTCCAGGGTTTTCTTTACTTACTGATAAATAATCCAAGAGATGTGAGTGGACAGTTATTCTTTTCCGTATGGGTCATTTGCTTTCTTGAATTTCCTGTTGATGTCACCCCACTGCCAGTACACTGTCACCATTGGCTCTGGCCTCTGCCCCCTCTGTTCCATCTGGTGGGCACTGACTCACTCTGACTCCCTGTTTCTCTGTGCAGCCTGGCTCTACCCCCAAGTTGGGGGAGGTGTCTCTCAGCAGCGTCTCACGCCATCAGATCCATGAGACCAACTACCCCCAGGACTTGACAAGATTTTCACCTCACCTCTTTGAGCTATGACATTGACTCTGTTGAGTGTGGTCACTTGCCTAGAGGGTACCCTGACCTGTGTCATCATTTCCTAGGCCAAATGTTGGGGTGACCAGTGGTGGGGGCTCCTTTGCTCCCTAGGCAGCCATGCTGAGCTCTCTCCTGCAACCTTGAGGTCCCTGTGCAACCTGTCACCTCACTGTGTGGACAGCAATTCAGGTGCCCAGGATGGCAGCTGCCAGCATCCATCTGGCAGTGGTGGCCAGAGGCTTTGTCCTACAGAGGATTGCATGTGCCTGGTAATGGCAGGGGCTGGATCCCCCGGCGAGTCCACAGACAAACACATGTGTGAAATTCCCAGGCCTCAGCTGCATCACTCATGGTCCAGCTTGAACCTCGTGGAAAAGCTCAGCCATCTTTCAGAAAAGCAGCGCACCTTTACACTTTCTTCAACAGAATGAGGACAGTCACCTGTCCTTTCTTCCTATTCTGCATTGTTCTGTGGCACAGAGTATGCCAGAGCAGGCACAGCATCAGGCTCAGAGTTAACAGGGTGCCTCTCCAGGTATCATTTCAGGAAATTCAAGAAACAAAAGGATCTGTACAGAAAAGAAAAACTGTCCTCTCACATGTCATGGATTACCTATCAGTAAAGTAAAGATTACCCCAGGTGTCTTCAGGTTCTCCAAGCTACATCGAGAAGGGGCTGCTGTCTCATCTCACAGATGAGGAGCCTGAGGCTTAGGTGGGATCAGCTTTTCAGGTCACTGGGATGAACTGATGGTGGAGCCCTTGTCCCTAACCCAGGGGATCTGCCCCACCACAGGGCAGGGCCCCCAGTGTCTGGATTCCCTGTGGCTCTCTTGTCACTCACCTGTGTCTGTCACCCAGGGCTTTCTCTCCCTTACTCAAGGATGGCCTGCAAGCATCCTCCCCACAGCACCCAGGTGCTCTGCTTGGGGCTGCAGTAAGCAGGTGGACAATATTAGTCAATTTAAAAGAAATCAATAGTTAGGTTTTGTTAAAACTGATACTTTAAAATAGTATGGCAAATGTTGAAAAGAAGTGGGAAGAGGCTGTTTCCCAGGGGGAAGGGAGGACAGCTGTGGTGTGGGGCTGGTGCTGGGTGCAGCTCAGGAGGAGGTTCAGAGACAGCACCTGGGCCACTGCCGCTCCCTGGATGCCTAGGTAGAAGGGGGTCTGGCCAGCTGCTCCTGCTCGAGGAAGACTTCCTGACGGTGGCTGCAGGTCTTCTGGCCCTGCTGGCCGTGGCTCCCTCAGCAAATGTGGCATATCTAGCTGGAAAGTGCCAGCTGGAAGGTGGCCTGGCTCAGCTGTAATGGACACCGCTGGCTCCCACTCCCCGGGCGGCATGGCAGTCTCGGTGGGTTCCTTCTCCTTCTGGAACTTGTACGGAAGCTGGTCCTTGCTCCAGAGCTGCTGGTATCAGTGACGAGTCCTTTGCCCCATTTTCAGGAGCTGCTGTGTGTGGCTCAGCAAACCTAAACATGGAAACACACCCACTGCAGATGGAGGTGGCTACACAAGGGGACGTGGCCCTGGGGGTGCAGGAGGAGAGAAGATGCCCAGATTTTCCCAAAACTTTCCAAAGACAGAGAACTCCCCTGCCTGCTAGTGCAGCCTCAGCTCCGTCCCCCCGAAGTGCACCTTCTCAGCCTGGGTCCAGCTGTTGGAGCCCTCCCCGGGGATCAGTACCCACCCCTCCTCTCTGGCTCAGGCTTCTCCCCAGGCCTCCTCACCCTTGTGCTTGGCCTCCCTGAGCTCCGGCTCCTCCAGCTCGCTCAGGAGGAGATGGACTCGGACTGCCAGGCTTGAGAAAGGCATGTTGCACAACACATAGGCCATCACCTGGTTCAGGCTGGCCAGGTCCGGGGACCCACAGAAATCCTCTGGATACCTGTCCAGCCACAGTTCCAGGAGTGAGCAGATGGCACTGTGGTGGGGAGCAGAGGCAGGAGCTTGTCACATCCCTACCTCCTGTCATGGCCCCTGCAGGGGCGGCTCTGTGCAGAGGCTGCCCAGCCCATCAGCAGCTGGGCAGAGTGGACACAGGTGGGGGCCCATGGAGCAGGGTGCTCCCTACCGCTCCTGTCCAGGCCCTGATGAAGACAGTGCTGGGCAACACTGGCTCTGGTGGGCTAAGGGGGATGGATTCTCCCTGGCGTGCTGCACCCCAGCCTCCCTTCTGCTCTCTGGGTGCCAGAATGCCCCCCAACCCCCGCTCTGTTTCTTTCCTCTAGATGAATTCTCAAGCCTCAGCCTGCTGGTGGGAATTGCAAGAAGTGAGGAATCCAGGCTTTGCCCAGCCCTCCAAGTCCTGTCTCCAAATCTCCCTGCTGTGGAGTTGAGAGTCCACCCCTTTACCCAAAGCCACTCACGTCTTCACTCCCTCGTCCTCCTCACAATTGGGGCGGAAGAATCCATACCTACAGGACACCAGGAAGGGGTCACTTCTACAGTTCAGTGCACCACCCCCCAGCCAAGATGTCTAGGGGCGTGGCTGACCCTCAGATGGAAATGGAAGACCCAAGGGTCTCTGAGGCCCGTTTGCGCTATCCTCTGAACTCTGGTGAGTGCTGGGAATGCACCAGCACACAGTAGGCACTTCCTATGTGTGTGTGTGTGTATAATCAGTGAGGCCATCCAGGTCCTTCCCAGACACCTAGGTGGGCCCAGTATCCCTCAGTCAGGCCGAGGTGTCTGTCTTCTGGCCACATCTAAGTGTGGGACCCCTGACAGGATCCAGATCCTCCTTCACAAGTGGGGAGAGGGCTTTGCCCTACGCCTCAGATAAGGGTGCCCAGCCACAGAGCTGCTTCATGGGGCAGGGGAATGTCACACCTAGGGGCCCTGGCCTAGGCAGCCAGTGTGCAGGCCCAGGCCTGACACCAGTTCGCCCAGGCTCTGCCCACAGGTCAGGTCCTGAACATGCCCCCTCAGCCAGTGGCCTGGAGAGGGGCGGGGAGCCCAGGACAGCCGGGAGCAGGGCACGCACCTTTGGAAGAGCAGGTCAAGCACCTGCCGCGTGGTTGCGAACCTTCGGTAGGTGACCAGGAAGGCGGAAACGAAGAAGGTGTCCTCGCTCAGCTGGGCAGGCACCAAGTTTGCCACCAGCTTTTTCAGGGTGGCCTGGCTGACCTGGACGGGCTCGGCCCTGCAGGGCTCAGGTGCCTGCTGAGGCGGCACCTTAAGGAGGGAGGATGGAAAGGGGAAGCATCTCAGACTGCCCCGTGGCTCGGCGCCTGCAGGGAAGGCAAACGGCGTGGAGGGGCTGCCTCGATTGCTCCCACCCACACCACACTGTGGGGAGGGGTCGGGGTTGCCCGGGGATCCATGGTTGCCTGGCCTGCGTGGACCTGCCCTGGGCTGCCCTGCGTCACCTCGGGGTCCCTGAGGGAAAATGGCTGGGGGTGTTGGGTGCGAGGGCGGACCCAGCGCCTCCAGATGCGGCCAAGGCTCCAAGAGCGGCCTTTCTTGGGGCTTGAGCCCCGCGCAGTCGGGAGACAGCATGAGAACATCCTATTCGCTCAGCGGTCTCCAGACAAGTGAGTGGGGCTGCGCTGGCTGCCTGGTTACCAGGCTTCCACATTCTGTTTGGCCCGTTGTCAAGGAAGTGAAGTCACCTCCTGGGGTCCCCTTAACTGACTCTTCCTCAGTCAAGACCTTCCCAAAGGACCCCAACAGGGGTCAACAGGGGCTGTTTTCTCCCCTATCCCCTTGCTGTGTTCTCACCTGCACACAGTCACAGGAGTATGACCCAACACACCCCATGGTCCCTGGGCAGATTTGGGAGTAGCCAGCACCTCGACTTCGAGGAAACCAACTCTCAAAAGGAGCGCCTGCTATTATGTTCCATTTGTAACACTCACCCTAACCCTAACCTAGCCCTAGCTACGTTGTATTGCTCCTGGGTTCATGTGTGGGGTTTGTGGGTATCTCTGGGTGAGTGTGTGCGTAGGTGTTGGCACAAAAGACCACTGAATGACAGCTCTTTTGCAGGGATTATCTTGACAATAGCAAATTCCCAGCATCATGCTGATCTTAAGGTCCCAAGGCCTAAACTTTCAGCATCAGTGAGCAGTTCGCTCAGCCCCATATATGGTCTCCCTGGGGTGAAAGTTGACCCAGATGATTGCTTCAGGATTGGTTCAAAATAGAAAAGAATTTGGCCTCTTATGAGAGGGATTGTGAGTTTGAGGCCAGCCTGGGCTAGATATTGAAACCCTCTGTTGGAAAAAAAAAAAGGATTTGGCAAATACTTTGCAAATACTCTTCAAATTATGGTTTGTAAATTGAAGTTTGATGGACTGGTTTTCCAAATATGTCCAACAGACACAGCAAACTGACTTGAAAATGCACTTTAAGGTATTTGTTAGTGAAAATTACATTTTAAGACTTCAGTGATGATGCCCAATAGACTGTAGCAGAGAGGCCAATCCAGAGTCCAGGACTTCAGCCTCTGGCTTAAAATAAAGCACCTTTAACACCCATCTTTGCAAGGAGTTCTGAGCATGAAGTGTGGTCCTTAAAATAGAGTGAGGCTAAGACAGGCTCAAGATGACTGAAACCTGATCCTGGCCTTGTTGACATTGTCCATTCACTCCTGGATAAGCAATTTCTATAGAGACCCCTCAGTGCAGATAAATAGTGACCACTGGCATTTCCTTCTGCTAGTGAAAACCAATAAGAGATGTTGGAGATGTGCTTGATGTTGCTATTAAAGATGCAATAGAATTAAAGGTTTTACGTTTTGTCTCAGCAAGGCAGATTTCTCTTTGCAAAGGGTGCGAACTGAGAGTATATAGTTAGCAAGCGAGCACACAGATGGAGGGGTCTGTCGCATCTTTCGTTTCCTAATGCAGTTCCTGTGACCGGGTCTCACCATATTTATTAGGATTTTGACCTCACAGTCTTGACTAGACCCAGTTGTTTAGTAGAAGAAGAAGGAGGAGTCTTAGGTTTGGAGGTGTTAGTATGTGGCAGAACTGCCTTAGGAGGTCAAGGAGTGGGAGGGAACAAAGGAAACTTTATGGGCAAGTCTGGCCATATAGAGGAGTGATAAGAAGGGTCAGAGAAACCAAGGGAACAAAAGGGCCTTGAGGATACGATAGCTGGGTAAGAATAGTTTGTAAGAAAAGATTATTTGTGTTCCCACAGAGGAAAATGATGGCAATCAAAAATTAAGGTTAAAAGTTGGGCACTGTGGCTCTTGTCTGTAATCTCAGTGACCCACAAGTTTGAGGTATGAAGATCATAGGTTCAAGGCCAGAGGCAGCCTGTGCAGCTTATGAGACAATCTTAAAATGATAAATCAAAAGGGGCTATGGGTGCAGGTCAGTGGTAGAGCACTTGTGTGGCATGCATGAGGCCTTAGGTTCAACCTCTCAGTACTGAAAAAAAAAATTTAAGATTGGTAATATTGAAAATTTATCACATAATACAGAAAGCTAGCAAACAGATAACTGTCACCAGGTTTATAATTTCACTTTTTAAAAGTTTATCTCAAGGAGCCAGGTTTTGCAATTTCCTTTGTAAACAAAAAGTGATTAATTTCCTGGATTTTTCCAAGCTATTGTCCCAGTGGGGTTGGGATTTAGCTCAGTGGGTAGAGCGCTGCGCTGCAGTCTCTGAGGCCCTGAGTTCAATTCCCAGCACCGCAAAAATGGGAGAAGGACCTGGCAATCCACTCCCAAGGAAATCCCGAAGCACTCAGCCATAGAAAACCCTATGAGGGTCGCTATGAGTTGGATACCGACTCGCTGGCACCTAACAACAACAACAACAACAATTGTCCCAGTACAATTATTGAAATGTTTTGAAAGGATTTTTGTCTTTTCTTTTTTTTTTTTTTTTGCCTTGTTTTGTGTTTTTATAGTGCTGAGTGTTGAACACAGTACCAGACACACACTAGGTAAGTGATCAACACTGAGCTACCCTCTAGCCCAGCAAATTCCTGAGTGCCATTTCCACTCAAGAAAATGTACTGGGTTTTACTACAAATTATCTGGCCATGCTATCTATGCCACCATCCCACGTTATTTTGTGTTCCACCTCTTTTTCTGGTAGCTTGTCTCTCTCATTCCCTGTTGTTGTTAGGTGCCATCAAGTTGTGTCCGACTCATAGTGACCCTCATAGGGTTTTCAATGGCTGATTGTTTCAGGATTGCCTCAGGAGTGGATTGCCACGTACTTCTCCCAGAATTCCATATCTTTATTTTGCCCACTTTTTATCTTTCCTTGTGTTCCCAATGCACTACAATCCAGCGTAACTCAATATTCACCCCTTAACCCAATGGGCGAGATGATCTTGGTAAATTATCAGGAAGCAGGAGATTTTATTATTTCATGTAAAGAATTGGCACCTAGGAAACACAAACAGAAGTCTAAAAATCTCAGGGTAACTCTTAACTATTGTTGTTGTTAGGTGCTGTCGAGTCGTCTCTGACTCATAGCGACCCTTATAGGGTTTTCAATGGCTGATTATTTCGGGATTGCCTTGGGAGTGGATTACCACGTCCTTCTCCCATTTTTGCAGTGATGGGAATCAAACTCAGGACCTCAGAGACTGCAGAGCGGCGCTCTACCAACTGAGCTAAATCCCAGCCACACTCTTAACTATAGAGAGATTATGACAACATTTAGGATATGCTTATGTTATGTTTAAAATTATTATTGAAAGGAAAATATAAATTTTTATAATTCTCACAGCAAGCTCACTGACTCTAGTATCTGTAGTTGCAGAAATCCATGACAGACCAGTCCTTACAAAGGACATAACCAGACCACTTCTAAAAATAATTTTTTTTCTTGTCATGCTTGTGCTCAAACACAGATGTCACACATGCCAAGCAAGAGCTCTACCACTGGGACACATCCTCAGCCCTGTCTCTGAGGTTTGACAGGCAACCCTCTGCCAGTCTGTTCCCTGAGAGGCAGCATAGGAGGCCCCTCTTGCCAATAGGAGCAAAGAGTGTCCAAGGTTCCCTTGTTTCCTTTTTACCCAGGGCTCTTTGGGGCTTTTGAGGTGTGGAGTCCAGCTGCTCTGTGTCCTGATTCCATACTGACTGCTGGGAAAAGAGGAGCAGCAGGGCATTTGGTCACAATAAACCTACATTGAATGTGCTGTTGTTGTTGTTAGGTGCTGTTGAGTTGGGTCCAACTCATAGTGACACTATGTACAAAGAAAAAAACACTTCCTGACCCTGTTCCATACTTGGCACTATGTCAGTGCTTTTTTGCTATTCATAGGGTTTTCACTGGGTGATTGTTTTTGGAGTAGATTGCCAGGTCCTTCTCCCTAGCCTGCAGCACCTGGTGTTCTCAGGCAGTCTCCCATTCAAGTACTAACCAGGCCCAACCCTACTTAGCTTCTGAGATCCGACAGGATCAAATGCCAGGATGGTATGGCTGTAGATAAACTGAGCTTGGGTGTATTCAAAAGAATTGAAAGTATACAGCCTTTGCACTTTTCTTTGCTGTGAAGCCTCTCCAATTTGAGTCTCAGTACAAAGAATGATTGCCAGCTAGGACATACACGCACAGGCCGGGGTTGCCTCTGTTACATCCAAGAGCAAAGGAAAAGGTTGGAGTTTCATTAGGAGAGGCAAAAATTATGCAAAGTGTTTTGAAAGAAAGTTCATTGTCATTGGCAGCATTGTGTGAGAACCAGAGCTCTGATTGGCTCATAGCCAGGCATAACCTGTTACTAGGCATAACTGGTCTTAAAGTCACAGCAGGTCATTTTGCTGGATTGGACTTGCAAGACAGTTTTTGAGCATGTGTTTGCGACCTGAGTGTTTTCCCCCCATGGCCTCTTGACTCTATTTAGTTTGATATGATAGGAATGACTCTGATTTACATAATCAGTTTTCACAGAACAAGCCTGGATCCAAATGTGCAGGTAGTAAAAGTTGACAATTATTCCTGGGCCTGAGCTAAACAATATTGGGGAGAATGAAGAAAAGTGAAGGAAGGAGAAATATGGGACTATAACAATTATAGGGAGCCAGTGTGGTATACTAATTAGGAGTTATTCCAGGGGTTCAACTATGAAAGTCTGCGAGCAGGTTCATGTGCAGGTTCAATAGGTTAAAATTTAGACTTTGGGTTTGGGCTTAAATCATATGTGTAGATAGCAGGGCTTCAGACTAAATCCAAACCTGAATACTGAATCCATTCCAATTCAAGCATTTACATTTTTTCCCCCCTGAGCTGGGCACAGTGGCTCACACCTGTCATCTCAGAGACTTCGGAGGTGGAGGTAGGAAGATCGCAACTTTGAGGCCAAAAGCAGCCTGTGTAACATAGAAAGACCCTGTCTCAAAATAAAGAAAAAATAATAAAAAGTTGAGGGTGCAGCTCAGTGGTACAGTGCTTTCAAAATATGCATAAGGCCCTGAGTTCAGCCCCTCAGTAGCACACACACACACACACACACGCACACACACACACACACACACAAGAAAGGAAAATAGAAAAGAAGGAAAAAAAATTCTGAATCACAATCTGAATTCAAACCCAGTGAAAAATTAACCTTAGATTCATGTTTTAATGTCTATTTAGCTATCATCATCTATTTAAAACTTGAAAAACAGTTGAAACAATTTTATTCATCTATCTACACATAGAATTAAAAATTTAAACAAGAACTCAAACCGAACATAAACCCTCTAAATACTAATATTTTGAAACTACACCTGAATCTGAACCTAATTTTTCATGGGTTTGAAGTGTTGACTTATCCTATGGTTTCAGGTTTGCATAGTTAGATTCATGATGATTTTATTTACTACTAATATAAACACAGAATGAAAATAAACAATTTGAATGAGCCTGCATGTTTGTGTATCTGGATTGTTGTGCGTGCATGGACATGAGTATTTACAGAAGACGATTAATTTCTGTCTTGTCTGTCCAAGAGAATTTCAATATATGTCTTAGCAAAACAGGTTTTAGCTGGGCATAGTGGAGTAGGCCTGTAATCCCATTACTCAGGAGACTAAGGTTGGAAGATCTCAAGTTCAAGGCCAGCCTGGGCTACATAGTAAGACCTTGTCTCAAAACATAAAAACTAAAGGGGGAAGGGAGAGGAAAGAAACTTTAAAAAGAAAAATAGATTTCAAAGTCAAGATCATATGGGTGGCAGATGGATTCAAAGTTCTGAATAAAGAATTGGGAGGGAGGAAATGACTAAACAACTCTATTAACATGAACATTTAAAGGATAATCAGAAATAAACTTGGAAAGTTGTATTAGGAGAAGAAAATCCAGCAGGAGTATATAGCTGGCATGATTGGCTGCTCTCTTAACAAACATCATCCCTTCTCTTCTTAAGGGCAGAGCTCTATCCACCCCTTCCATATGAATCAGGGAAATTCTGCTTACTCCAAATCTAGCAACCCATTCCCAAAAAACAATCAGCCATCGAAAACTCTATGAATAGCTAAGAAGCACGACAATAATGTTTCGCCTGTTGTACATAGGGTTGCTATGAGTCAGACACCAACTTGACAGCACCTAACAACAACAACAACAACATATATATAGCCTGCAGTTGTACCACTGTGGCATCTGATTCCATCAAATCTTGGAAGCTAAGTAGGGTTGGGCCTGGTTAGTACTTGGATGGGAGACTGCCTTAAAGTTCTTTCAAAGAATAGAACTTTAAGATAGTGTTTTGATGAAACTAGTCTTATATCAAACAGAAGAGCAGCTTCCTGGCTAATGAAAGGACAGAGGCTCTGAAGCTGTCTGTGATTTTGTCCTCTCTCCACCCTGCATTGTCCTTCTGGGAACCTTACATTTCTGTGGACAGAGTTTGAAAACTACCAGCTATTAGAATATTCTTGTAATTAGCTAAAATGGATGGTATGTTGTTCTGTTGTGTATAATTTTCTCACCTTCTGGTATTTTTGAAAAACAGAAAAACATAAGTGAAATTACAAATGTGTTCTTCTTGTCAAGCTTCCTCTACCATCTGAAACAATCCCTGCCTGGATATAAACAGAGTCCCTTTTTAAAAAAATGTGTGTTTTACTCCATAAAAAGCTAATATAGCTTTCAATTTCTTATGAAGCATGAAATGAAGATTAGCAATTTATTAACCTTTTTTATTTCTTCTGACAACATACAGTTTTTCTTAAGCAATTGCTTTATACACTTTAAGCCCTTTGGTGGATCCTTTATCTAACAGAATAGGACAGCTGATAATGTCACCAAGACATTTTCATCATTATTCTTTCTGTAATATATACCAGGAACTGTATTAAGAGATTCATCTGTGAAAAAGAAATTCTCAATTTCTATTAAGAGAACTATAAGGACTATGTGATTTAATGGGAAAGTAAGAATTCAGTGAAAGGGTCTTTTAAAGTTATTTAATATTGGTCAGTTTTCACTTGTGGGCTAAACCAACCCAGATTCCCACTGGCCAGGACAAAACTAGAGTATTCAATACTTAAGACTTGAAGTATACTTTTGGGAGCCCCTATCTAGAGTGTTCTCCCTCCCTCCCAAGTGTTCTGAATCTGACTTTTATCCCTCTGGGCTTTTTCTTGCTATTTATTTCTAAAAAGCAATTATCCTCAACTATGATATATGTTGTAAGATAATCAAAGATCAATGAAAGACAGGAAGAGAATTTATGGAAATAGAGGCCACACCATGACCAGAATAGAGACAACTCCTTTCTCAGGCACTCTGTAAGATGTAGGAGAAAAGATGACCTCAACTTGAAACTTTTAAACTCTGAGTATTCTCTACCTAGCAAGTTAAGATTTCTTCAGTATAGTGTTGGGGAAAAGTTCTGCAGTAGTACACACTAGGCTCTAGACTCAATAATCCAGCACCAAAAATAAAAAAGAGAAAATATGTTAAA
>VMDO01029905.1:0-22044 GCA_007922755.1 Pedetes capensis | reverse complement strand
TTTCCTGTTACCGAGCAGCCTCGCAGAGTCTTGTTCCAGGAAACATCCCCGCTGGGCATAGCTGCGCTGCGGGAACTGGGAAGCACAACTGCCCTGTGGGTTCATCTGATGACAGGAGCAGGGCCCAGGGAGCCACCTCCCTGATGTTAGGGTCCCCAGGGACCCAGGGCTGATGCTGTGACACTTGGTATCCTTGTCTTCACAGAGATTTTCTCTTCATTGCCAACCTTGGAGAGTCCAGGTGCCGTTTTTTTAAAGGTAGATGGAAGCTTCCAAAATGCACAGAGTATGTGAGGTTTATTACATGCATGAAAATGTATAGCCTCGTCTCCATCACACAAGCTGTGGGGCTGATGATGGGTGGCTTTTGTAAACTTTAAAACAAACTCTGTGTTCCAGAATCAAAATAAATACTGTTGTTGTTGTTGTTAGGTGCCATCGAGTCGTATCCAACTCATAGCAACCCTCATAGCATTTTCAGTGGCTGATTGTTTTGGGATTGCCTTGGGAGTGGATTGCCATGTCCTTCTCCCATTTTTGTGGTGCTGGGAATTGCACCCAGGACCTCAGAGACTGCAGAGTGTGCTCTACCATCTGACCTAAATCCCAGCCCCAAATAAATACTACTTTGTTTTGTTAAGAGAAGCAAAAGAATTTGGAATTTGTTTTGGGCCCTGGGCAAAAACCAGAAACTTGTTTCTTTATTGGATATTTGGTAAGGTTCCATTAGCCTAAAAAGAGTCCACGGGAGTCTATTGTTTCTTTCACTGAATTTCAAATGCGGGTTTCCTGGGATGTCCGTTTAATTCCTACAGTGAGAGAGATTCTGGTGTCAGGATGAAAGGGGGAATGAATGAGGTTGCATTTGATCCTTCTAGAAGAAGCCCAACTACCAAGACCATCATCATGGATGGAAACAATAACCACTGGACACACACAGGGACCTCCTGAAGCTCTTGTGCAACCCCATGGGAATTTTCATGGCTCTTCTACTTTTGATAGCTGGTCTGCAATGAGTGCATGCTCACCAAACAGAGCTGTGTTATCTCCATCATGTAAGTGCCTTTTTGCCAGGTGCTGAAGAGATTCACACACCTGAGTATTGGCTTTTAGGAGCTTGTAGTGATCACATAGCAGTGTAGGCAGTTAAATAAAAGTGCCCAGAATACTGCTTACTGTGGTCAACACATAATATGTGCCTAATAGAATAATTACCATTGTGTGACCAGAGAACATATGCACTAGATAAAAACCAACAGCCGTGGACAAGGAAAACGTGAAAATATGCCAAGTGAGCAGAGATGGAGGGGGATCCTGAGTCTTGCCAGAGGGACGGAATGGGGCCCAGGGATCTTCTTTTCCAGCAGATACCACGTTCTGAGAGCTGATGGTTGTGCAGCATAGTCATCATGAGCCTTTGCTTTCCAAAGTTGATGATTTAAAGAGAACAACAACGAAAACAACACACATAGGGAAAGCAAAAAAATGATCTTTAATTTCTCACAGACCCTCAAAATTCCAGCTGATCAAAGACCTGGGTGAGCATAGTGGGGACCAAATCCAGAAGGAGAGGACAGCCCTTGTCTGTGACAATTGTAATTGATACTGAGAAAGGATGAAGCTATTCTTTACCAAGCATTGTTAGAGGTAGAAAACATATTTTTTTTTTCACAAATATGCAATTCAGGTCACTATCATACATAAATGTAATCATTCTTTTTTATGGATGAAATAAGAGCAACTTAGAAGTTGTGAAGAAGAGCAATGAACAAAATAAATGAATAAATAAGTTATAATAATCTAGGAATAAACCTAACCAAGGAGTTGAAAGATATCCACAATGGAACACTGAAGAAAGAAATTGAGAAAGATACTAGAAGACAAAGATCTCCTATGCTATGAAATGAAAGAATTAATATTGTGAAAATAGCCATATTACTGCATATCATCTAGAGATTTAATGCAACCTCAAACAAAAGCCCAACAATATTCTTCACATAAATATACAAACCAGTCCTAAAATTCATATGAAAGCAAAAAAGACCCTGAATTAGCCAAAGTAATTCTGAGCAAAAAGAGCAATGCTGGAAATATCACAATACTCGATTTCAATCTACACTACAGAATTGTAGTAACAAAAACAATATGGTCGTGGCACAGAAACAGAGAGGTAGAACAATGACTATAGCAGATGAGCCAGAAATAAACCTGTGCAGTGACAGCCACCTGATTCTCAACAAATGTGCCAAAAACGTAGGAGAGAAGACAGCCTCTTCAACAAATGGTGCTTGGAAAACTGTATATCCTCATATACAAGACTTAAACTAGATCCCTCTTTCTCATCCTGTAGGAAAACCAATTAAAAATCGATCAAAGACTTTAATGTCTGACCTGAAACTTTGAAACTACTGGAGGAAAACTTAGGGAAAACACTTCAAGATATAGGCAGTGGATTTCTAAATAGGTCTCTAATAGCTTAGGAAAGAATAGCAAGAATTTACAAGTAGAATTGCATCAAATTAAAAAGCCTGTGCACAGAAAAGGAAACAACTATCAGCAAGAGACAACCTAGAGAATGAGAAAAAATATTTGCAGGTATTCATCTATCAGTGGATTAATATCCAGAATATATGAAGAAATCGAAAATTTAAACACAAAAGAACAAATAACTTGATCAACACATGGGTAAATGAATTGAACAGTCAGTTTTCAAAAGAAGTACATATGGCCAATAAATGCATTAAAGTTCAACAAGCTAAGCTGTAAAGGAAATGAAAATTAAAACTACACTGAGATTCTATCTTATCCCAGTCAGAATAGCTGTGACCAAAAACACGAACAACAAATGCTGGTGAGGATGCAGGGATTGAGGGAGAGAAACTCTTTTTTTCACTGCTGGTGGGACTATAAATTAGTCCAGCCACTATGGAAATGAATATAGAAGTTCCTCAAAGAACTAAGAATAGAACTAACATATGATCCAGCTATACCACTCCTGGGTATATATCTGAAGGATACAGCATGCAGTAGAAATACCTGCATACCTATGTTTTTTTGCTATAATATTCACAGTAGCCAAGTTATTGAATTGGCTTACATGCCCACCAACAGATGAATGGATAAAGAAAATATTGTAGATATAAACAGTGGAGTATTACTCAGCCATAAAGAAGAATGAAATTTTGTTATTTGCAGGAAAATGGATGGAACTGGAGAGTACCATGTTACGTGAAATTATCCAGACTCAGACATCTATTACATTTTTTCTAAAATGTGGAAGGTAGATTGTTATAAAAGACAAAAAGGTAGAAGGAGGGGTATTTGGGAAGGGAAAGAAGAGTAGCAGGAGGAGGCAGGGGACAAGCGGGGTAATGGGAGGTGAATATGATCAAAGTACATTATATAAATGTATGAAAATGTCATAATGAAATCAAGTATTTTGCACAAGTAATATGTGCTATGATACGGATATAACTTTTTAGTTTTCCGAAGAGCTTAGCGTTTGTGACAAGTCACAGTAGAGTTCCGGGATGTTTTTTGACCTCCTTGCCCATCTGTAGTACTAAGGGGAATGGCCCAGAGGCGGAGCGAAGACTGCACCCCCTGCCTACCACATGACCTTGGGAGCTTGACTTAACTTCTGTGCTTCAGCTTTCTTCCTTCCACAATGGGCAGGAGTCCTGGAGGCCAGAGTCAAGTGGCATGATGTGAATGTGCATTACAGCAGAAGA
Organism: Pedetes capensis; assembly: GCA_007922755.1. NCBI lineage: Eukaryota > Metazoa > Chordata > Mammalia > Rodentia > Pedetidae > Pedetes > Pedetes capensis. Next base: position 18,313 of record VMDO01029905.1, on the reverse strand, counting down.
GCTCTGATCACTGGGAGGAGGTGGTTCTCGATCCCTTAAGAGTCTGGGGATTAAGGATGGAAAACTGGGTTTTAATTTCAAATGGCTTTACGAATCAAGTGGAGCTAAAGAACTAAGGGGGCCTTCCATTCCATAGCTTTTAGATAGTTAATTTCATACAATCAGGAATAGTCCTGAACTATCTGCCTGACCATGCCTACTGTATCTGCTGAAAATTCTTTGTGAGAACTTAAACCATGGAGCGTGTGGTCTGTCCTCCAGCCAGGAGAATGTGCCAGTGCAGCACTGGCACACTAACGAGTGAAGCATCAGATGGCAGAAAACAGAGTTCAGCTGCTGGGTTCCATCTTTTTCTGTGCTGGGGAGCCCACTCCTGTCCCTGTTTCCCCCTCCCTGCAGGGCTGGGCATCTTCCTTCCCTTCAGCTCCCAGCCCCTGGTTCTTGGCTGAAGCACGTGCGACTAGACAGGCTGTGGATAACTTATGGGAGGCAGCGTCGCCCACTCAGGAAAGGGACATTAAGCAGATTGCTCCTTGGTGCTCGTGTTGTGCTTAGCCCAGCACCATAACCATATGTAGGTGTTTAAAAATGCCATTTGGTGATTTTTATTATGTCATGCTACAATCTTCTGATGGCGGCCGGGCTCCTCCCACACCCATTATGAGGCATGAGAATGAACGAGCCCACAATTTATGGGCCGAGTAACAGTGGGTAATTAATAAGACAGTGGCTTCTGGTCAGAGTCTTAGCTGAATTCACCCGTCTTCGCTGTGGGTCTTCTCAATTTGGAGAACTGGTCCTTCTGAGAAAGGTTTTTCTGGTGCTTTGTTGGAGAATCTCATTGTACCAGTTAAGGGTTAGTGTTAGCCCAAAGATTTTCGCTTCTGGCTCCTTCCACTCACTTTTCATCCCTTAAAATAGGTGTGAAGCCCCATTTGTCTTCTAGGAGGAGAAAGGTGCTCTTTATCCGTCATAGGAGAGGAAACTTCTCGGGTACATAGAAGTTATATCTGCCTTGGGGTTGTAAGGAGAACTCTCCATTTGGAGTCCGCACTGAGCAGGGCCGGCCGGTCCTGCTAATGATTGCCATGGCTCACTTGGGGCAGAGGTGTGCTGGACACTGGCCTGATGCTTGGCAGGAACAGCAGGCGTCATCCCTGGAGGTAGATGGAAGTTGTCTTGGTTCATCTTGATTGTCAACTTGATTCAATTGAAAAATGCCTAAGACATTAGTAAAGCACACCTCTGGGTGTGTCTGTTAAGGTATTTTCAGGGACGATTAGATTGGATCATGAGGGCTTTGACCTAATGAATGGTTTAATCCATTGATGTATTTGAAATTTGAATATACTATTGGGAAGAATGTAGGGCTGGGATTTAGCTTAGTTGGTAGAGCGCTGCTCTGCAGTCTCTGAGGTCCCGAGTTCGATTCCCAGCACAGCAAAATGGGAGAAGGATGTGGCAAGCCACTCCCAAGGCAATCCCAAAACAGTCTGCCATTGAAAACCCTATGAGGGTCACTTTGAGTCATACTCTACTCGAGGGCACCTAACAACAACAACAATTGGGAAGAATGGAAGGCGGGGCCTGGTTGCAGGAAGTAGGTCACTGGGTGGTGTGTCCTTGGGGGCTGTATCTCACTCTGGCCCCTTCCTGTGACTTCACAGTGCTTCCTGGCTGCCCTGAGTTGAACGTCTCTCCTTGGCGTGCTCTGGTTTCCATGATGTTGTGCTTCACCACAGGTGCAGAGTCAGTGGAGCCAGCCATGATGGACTCCACCCTCTGAAACCACGAGCTAAGAAACATTTCCTCCTTTTATGTTGTTTATGTCATGAATCCTGTCAGTGATGAGAAAGGAATCCAATGCAGGGCTGACAGCATTGCTACACCCCAAGGGAATGAGTGTCCCAAACCAGAAGTGGCCCTTGTAAGACTAGGCTGGTCAGCTAGCCGCCCTGCTCCTACTGGCTGGAAGAGTCTGGTTTTCACTCCTTCATCCCTCCCTGGGTTCTGGACTCTTTCTTCCAGGTTCACTTGTGAAGTCTCTCTTTCTGGACTCTGACTCCTCTCTGTTTGCCTTGTCCTCACTGCCAACCTCCCGCCACCCTGTCCTCTGTGTTTACTTTCTTTTATTTATTTATTTATTTTTATTTGCGGTACTGGGGATTGAGCCCAGGGCCTCCCGCCTGCATGCTCTGCAAGTGCTGGACCACTGAGCTGCACCCCCAGCCCATTTTTTTACATTTTGAGACAGGGTCTCCCTAAGTTACGCAGACTGCCTCTGGTCTTGAACTTGCGATCCTCCTGCCTCCGCCTCCAGAGCCGCTGGGATTACAGGTGTGTACCACTGCACCCGGCTTGTGTTTACTTTCTTCCCTCCCAGGCCACATGTGTGCACAGATCCATGTTCAGTGTTGGGAGGACTCTACCCATTGTGCTGTGTGGCAGCTGTGCCCTGCGCTCCTCAGGAAGCTTCCCCCTGGGTCAGGGTTCTGTCCCCCAGTTCCTTTGGCTGCTGCTTCACCCCTGTGCTGGTACTTCCAGCCCTTGCTTTGGGGATTTTGGTTTTGTGCCCCTTCTCACTTGGTGGTTCTAATGCAGGCAGCCCCTGGGGGCTGCCTTCCTGCCCTACCCTCCCTTTTATATTTTCCTCACTTCCTCCAAGCACATGCAGGAGAGTTTCTTTGCAGACTGGGCAGGAAGCTTTCCCTGGGCAGCCCAGGGCACTGACCCAGGGTGTTCCATGGGTGTGCCTGGCCTCCTCTGCCAGCCTTCTGTGATTTCCAGTTCAGTTAATGACATCACCGGCCTTCTAGTAGCCATCCGTGCAGATCCCTCCCACCACTCCTGCGGTGCTGACCTCCTGATGCTCTAGTGTCTTTTTCATCCCTTGCTTTAAAATGCCAAGCTCTACTGGCAGTCAGCCCCTCAGGCCTGGGGGACAGAGGGTGTGAATAGAACAGCAGCCTAGTGATTCTCCGCCAAGCATTCCCTGATGCCCCTTCCTAACTCTTGCACTCAGACAACCCTCAGCCTTCAGGGGGTGCTCACTGGTTTCAAAAAGCAGCCTAAATATTTCAGTTAGTTTTATGTTTTAGATTTTTGTTTGTTTATTTTTTGTGGTACTGGGGAGCTGAACACAGGGCCACATGCATGCTTTTTGCAAGGGCTCAACCATGGGGCTGTACCCCTAGCCCATTTTTTATTTTGTATTTTGAAACAGGGTCTTGCTAAGTTATACAGGCTACCTCTGACCTTGAACTTGTGATTCTCCTGCCTCTGCCTCCCAAGTCACTGGGATCAGAGGTGTCCACCACCACACTCAGCCAGCCTAAACATTTTCAATTCCTGGCTATGCCCTGGGTATCAGAACCAAAAGCTGTGGAGCCATGCCACGCCCTCTCTCCTCTACCCTGCCTTCCTGCATCCCTGGGAGGTGCCTTTACTGCATCCTGTCCTTATGGCCGCCCTTCCACCTGAGCACCCAGCTCTCCTGCCCGAATCCCAGCTTACATGTGGCTTCCTCCAAGAAGCCTCTCTTGGTCTCCTGAGAGATGCCCTTCCTGACCTCTGCTGCCCATTTCTGAGACAGAGGACCTTGACAGCCTTGTGGTTTGTGTTCCTAGGTGTCTCCTCCTTCGTTCCCCTCTGAGCCTGGGGAGTCAAGGGCCTCGTCCTCGTAATGTGCACCTCTTTCACTTACTGGAGTGACTCCGTCCACCATGGTGAGCCAGGGAAAATGATTCTTTCACCCTGTTGGAAGAAAGAGCAAAAGCCTGTCCAGAGACTACATGGATCCACGAGGGGAGGGCTCCTGTGTAGCTATCATTTACCTGCATAAACCCTTAGGAGAGTTTCCATCTGATTCAGATTAGACCTCCATCAGCGGATTAGAATTAGAAGGTCACCCGAAAGGTCTGCTGACCATGATTTTCTGTTTTGGTTATAACTTTTTCAGTAGCATTTTTCTTAATTTCATATACATCTCCTTTCTTACTCTGAACTATTGAGCTGGGTAAACTTTTGACAGTTTTTTTTGAGGAGAAAAGAGTAGCACATAAATTTAAGAATTTCTGGTGGCTCCCAAAATGTGAGCTAATAGAATTAGCTCAAGAGCAATTATAATAACCTAAGTATTCTACAGTGAAATATAATTTGCATAATCCCAGAATGGAATGTGTTTGAGCTCTCAGAGAGCAACTAATAAGATCAGCATTTATTGTTTTATTTTTGATTGCTTTTGAAAAATTGTATTGGTATTGCTTTGTATGAATAGGTCTCCATGAGTAAATTATGATCAAAACTCAAAGCCATCATAAATTAACTGTGTTTTTTTTCCTGCTTTGGTGTACAAGACTTTCCATTAAGCTAGACTCATATAATATACCTTGGATGTGTTCAAGAAAGCCCTATAAATTATAGTAAGTATTTAAAATGGTAAGTAGACATTGGAAAAGGCCACATTAGGATTAATGAATGAAGGGGTTGATACTGAAAATGCACTTGTAAATAAATAACATGAAAAGTAAAGATGACACATTGTTAGGTTAGAGTTACAAGGAGAGCATGACAATAAATTGCAGGGTGGCAACCGAGTGCTCATGGAGCTTCAGTGTCTTTGTGGGAGCGTTTCTAATCCCTAGCCCTAACTTCTCAGGGGCACCCAGTCTGGGTTCAATCTTGACACTTTTCCCGTGCCTTTTTTTTTCGGATTTTGGAAGTACCTAGGTTTCTGTCCTCAGCCATGGACTCCTTCTTACCAGCACCTGGTGACTTAGTCGCCCAGCAGTTAGGGGGAGTCGAAGGTAGAGGAGGCTTGGTGATGCGGGATTGCATTTTCTCTCAGCACCGCAGGACTAAATTCTCTGGTGAAGGAAGCAGATGGCAGGAGATATGATGAGATGCGAGCACAGAGCAAGAACTGAACACACAGCAGAGGCATGCTTCAAGTACACGAGTTCGCTCGTCCCAAGGGTTGGGGCACTTTTTGGGGAATGTGAAAAGAGAACAGGGCACACTTGGACTGTGACTGAAAAATTTGTGGCCTGGTAGAGTTGAGTGGAAACACTTGGGAAAGTGTCTTGGGTATATTTAAAGTGATAGCACAAAGTTTGATTAACACTCTCTTTGGACATATCGACTTTCAGCTACATAAACTCTGGTTTCCTAAATTATTTGTCTGCGTAAATGAATATGCATGTGTTATATGATGAAAGAAGAGAGATCTCCTTCTGAGATATTCATTTTGTCTAGCATCCAAGTGAATATAGCTCCAATTATGTGATTTGCAATACCTGGTAGATTTCCCATTTGCTGAGAAAGATGATTTCAACTTGAACCCCTGGGGACATCTTTAGAATTTCTGCAGAGACGCTTCACTCTGGTACGGAATAACAGTAGGCAGAAGAATAAAAGACAGAAAGAAAAATAATGTTGATAGGAAGTTTACAGCATCATGTAATGGCCTGACAGCCTGAAACTCTGAGAAACTAAGAATTTCTAGACTTAGAAAGATGCTTATTTGCTTCTGATAGGGGCGGGGAAGCCAGCACCACAATGAACCTCTCATAGGTAAGGATATGAAGTCTGTACAGCCTCTGAAAAACAACCTCCTAATGGCATTGGAGAATGAAAAAAGGCAGGCAGAAGTCAGAGCAGAGTTAACCTTCAAATGAAATGAATCCACTAGATGCTACATGTATTTATTTATTTATTTCCTGCAGGAACTCCCAGATCTGCAGAGTGTAGTGTGAGAAGAATTCAAAGAGAAATCCATACCCTTATTGGCTTGAGAATTCTTTGGGACTAGCTTGGGGGCTAGTAACAGCTGTGGAGTGAAGGGTGTTACAGAAATTAAGTGTACAGAAAGGGTAGCCCCAAATTTGTGTATCAGCTTCTCCCTAATTCTGATTTACTGCTGAATGGCACATGAATGAGGGAGACCCCAATTACCCAGCAAATAGCAACAGCTGCAAGATGGTGACTGATCCCATCCACTGTTCCATTACTTCAAAGCAGAGTTGGGAGTTTAGGTTCAGTTAGCTTGAGTTGTCTATCTGCTAGAGCAAAATTCATTGTGCTTTATGAGGATATAACAGGATCCAGAATATCTAGAATAGGCACTCACAACTTGTAGACTACTAAAAAAATTGCTAACAAGAAAGTTACTAAACATGTACAGAACCCAGAAAATTTGACTTTCAGTCAAGAGAAACTGGAATTAACATACTCCAAATGTAGCAGTCAATGATTTAAAACATTTATAAATATGTTCAAAGACTTAAAGAAAAATATAATTATAATAAGTGAACGTGCCAGGATTCTTAGCAGAGAAATAGAAACTATAAAAATAAGTAGGAATTCTAGAATGGAAAAGTAAAATACTGAAATAAAAAGAAATTACTGAATGGACAGAGGTAGTGATTGAGTTAGGAAATCATCGGTGGGAGCTAAAACCCGCCAGTGCAAGTTAGATGAGGAACAGCTGTTTGTACAGTCTCAAAATATCTCTCCGCAAATTACTTATGAATCACAAATGGAAAAATAGAACCTCACTCTTCAGAATCCTAATGAGTTCCATTTTAACATGTGATCAAAGTTAACATGACTAACATTGGGATAGAGTGACATTGTGTGACTCCCTGTGGGATGCAACAGGGAGGGCTCAACGCCTCCTGGAATTCCTGTCCAAGAGGCATGGCCTAAATCTGAAGCCTAGTCAGCCCCACTCCCTCCATTCAGGGACAGGTACAGTGTGAGTGGCTCCTACCCCACAGAAGAATAACGTGGAGGGAAACAGAGGCTGAGCCAGTTCTGATGAAAGAGACTGAGGAAACCTGACAGCTAAGGGCATGGGGGATCCTGAACTGGTTCCCAGTCCAAGGGCAGAGGTTAAAGGATGTTATCTGGACAAGCGACACAAGTCTAGTGTAGACTGCGGAGAAAGGGATCAGTTGCTTCAATGTTAAATGTGTTGATTTTGATAATTGTGCCATAGTAACATGATGTTGTTAGGTGCTGTCAAGTAGGGTCCAGCTTGCAGTGACCCTGCACACACAGAAGGAGACATTTCCCAACATTGTGCCTTGCCGGCACGATGTCAGCGCTTCTCTGCTATCCACAGGATTTTTGATGGTTGATTGTTTCAAGATTGTTTTGGGAGTGGATTGTCACATCCTTCTCCCATTTTTGCGGTGCTGGGGACCAACGTCAGGGCCTCAGAGAGTACAGAGCAGTACTCCATCAACTGAGTTAAACCCCAGCCCCCTATAGTAATATATTCTTAGTAAATACACACTCCGATATTTAGGTGTAGAGAGACTCAGTCTTGCCAAATCACTCTCAGATTGAGAAAAAAATATGCCTCTGTCTCTGTGTCTTTCTCTGATTTGATAGAACAAATGTAGCAAAATGTAAACTGCTGAGTTTGGGTAAGTAACATACATTATGTTCTTCATGTTTGCCTTTTAAATTCTCTAGAACTTTGAAAACATGTTAAAAATAAAACTAAAGTATTAAAAGTACATATAAATCATTGATCTTATTTGAGCTTCTTTGTTGCAAAACCAGTGACTTCCAAGTTCTTGTTCATCCGCCATTTTGCCATAATGCAGCCCTTTCTTTCTTGACAATGTGTGTTGATTCAGCTTAACAATCATCTTGCCTTTCAGAATTCTTCTCATATTTTTTGAAGACAACTTTTTTACTCATTTGTCTTCTGTATCCTTTGTTTTGCTTCATTTTGGTAGTGTGTTGCTCTGTGCTGTCTAAAGACCTGGGTTTGATCCCCGGCACCACAAAAACGGGAGAAAAACATGGCAATCCACTTCCAAAGCAATCCTGAAATAATCAGCTATTGAAAACCCTGTGAGGGTCACTGTGAGTCAGACTCGACTCCACTGCACTAAACAACTGGGGGCTTAAATCCAGGCCCTCGTGCATGCTAGGCAAGTGCTCTACTATTGAGTCACACCCATGGCTCCTTTTATATTTTTCATTTTTAAGAAAGGGTCTCGCTAAGTTGCCCAGGCTGCCTCTGGCCTCGACCCTATGATACTCTTGCCTCAGCCTCTCGAGTTGCTGGGATTACAGGTGTGCGCCCCAGTGCCTGGCTTTCTGTATCCTCATAGTCCTCTACCCCATTAACCAGAATCTCCTGAGAATAGGTGAATGAATGAATTTTGCAGTATCTCAAAATAAATCAGATTGTTCTGAACCATCCAAAATAAAAATACCTGCATGCTAAAACAAAAAAAATTATATGTGCATCACAATAGCGTGAGTCTTCAATTCCTTCTCCTTGTCCTCCCCCATTGTCCTCCATCTTTCTTTTCTGTAGCTAGATTGGCATGTGATGGTCACTTCTACCTATGGTGCCAGGTGCAGAGGGGCATTAATCTATCTGCAGTGTGCACAGTTGCTCTGGTTGAAAGTAATGAGTGCCTGTAGTACTAGCCAACAGAAGTGCCAGCAACAAACCTGAGTTGTTGATAGCAAAGGTATTCAGATACCTGCACTGTGCTCCCCGGTGCCCTGAGTCTCTCCTCCCCATTGGGAGCGCTGGTCTGGCCTCTTCAAGGATGGCATGATATGACTGTATTCAGCCAGCATATTTCTGTGGGCTTCCTCCTGTGGTGGGGGATCTCAGGATTTTGCATGGACACAACACAAAAACACCTCCTACCTCATTCCTCACGGAGCATACACTTAATGAGACTGTCAGACCGTAAATTAAAAAGCCAAATCAGAATGTCTTAGTGACAGGTACTAAAGAGAAAGATAAGGTAGCAAAGGGACATAAAAATGTTGGCAAGGAAGGAGGTGGATTTTAGAGTGGTCCCGGAACATGACAATTGAGTGAAGGCAATGTGAAGGACCACGTGACATCAGGAATGCCTGGGAAGGAAGCCACAGAGTGGGGGACCATGGGGTGGAGAGAGTGGGGAGCAGAGCTTGGGGGTCTCCAAAGGCTTTTGCTTGGGATGAGGTGGGAAGCAGAGGTTTCTGGGCAGAGGATCGGCGTGATTTGGCTCATGCTGGGTTCATTCTGGAAAGTGTTGAAAGTCAAGGAGGGGTTCACACCTGGGAGCTACTGGGAGGATCTGGGCCCTGATGTTGGCGGCTTGGATAGAGGAAGGGCAATGGAGGCTGTGAGCGGTGGCGAGGCTCTGGTGCATTTTGAGGGAATAGCAAAGTCAATTTCTGGATGAGTTAATGTGTAGGCAGAGTGAGAGGCAGGAGTGGTGAGTGATGTGGTCCGTCGCTGCTCCCTGACCTGGGGCAGTCAGGAAGGAGCCCAGCTTGGAAATGAGTTTGAGACCCCTATGAACAGCCACCGGGCCTGCAGCCATAGCCCTGTGGCATCGGATCCCATTAGATCTCGGAAGCTAAGTAGGGTCGGGCCTGGTTAGTATTTGGACGGGAGACTGCCTGGAAACAGCAGGTGTTGTAGGGTTGGGAGACGGACCTGGAAACTCAGTCCCAAAATCAATCTGCCATTGAAAACCCTATGAATAGCAGAGAAGCACTGACAATAGTGTTTGGCCTGTTGTACATAGGGTCGCTATGAGTCAGATACCGACTCGATGGCACCTAACAATAACAACAACAACAACAGCCACCTGGGAGGTCAAGCCAATAAGTGTGGGGTTCAGAGCAGGGCTTCTGGCTAAAAATATAAGCTTGTGAGTTCAGCATGTACATGTTGCTCAAAGAGGAGAGCCTGAAGGAGGAAGCCTACAGAGCAAATCTGGCCAGAAAGGGGAAGACAGAGCTGGGACCCGAGGAATATGGCCATGGTTTCTCCTAATAAGTAGTGTTCCTGGGGACAGTGGGTCAGAGGGTAGGGTGAGGATGTCAACCTCAAATCACCGCCTTTTGCTGTGACCCACTGCGTCCTACCTGTAGGCACCCGAGCTGGTTTCTCAACTCCTTCCCATTCTAGAATCTCCTGTGAACACTGGACTCAAAGAAGGAGTGACTCACAGTGGCGTTTCCAAACAGAGGTGCTCCTCGGGCAGGCAGAAGCCTCAGACAGATGGGAAAGAGCTGTGTGGTTCTAAATAAGCAAATCCCCTAACCGCCTCCAGGGGCCGAATAGGGTCCCTGGGGGCATGAGGACAAAGGGCAGCTGTGGGAGTGGATAGCCTCTGCCATCTGAGCCCGCTGGAGTGGATCACCCTAAGAATAGCTGGCTGTTGCCCCTTTTCCCACAGTCTTTCCTGGGAGGCCGGATGGGGCTCCCATGGTTGGCAGGGGAGTGTGCATCTGCAGATGTCCCCTCTCCCTTGCCCTTCAAAACCAAGGGGACACAGACACAAGATGCAGATGAAATTAAAAATGCTCCTGCATCCCCCGGAGGCCTGGCGCTAAACAGACTTCTCCATTTAAAATGGCTCTGGTGCTGAGTTATTAGCAAAGATGCTCTGAGCAGCTACTTCCCCTTCAGCATCACCTTCCCTCTGTCCCTGCTGAACTAGGCTGGTATTTATCTCCTCGGGGAACTGGTAAAGTAAGTAACTGGGCGAAGAGGGGAATGGAATTCAGAGTGGAGCGTCATCAGCTTATTGATGGCCTCTGTCCCCAAGTGTCCCATTATCCCTTAAGCAGTCTTGCTTACATGCTAAACAGACGTAGTTGTCCTGGGGAGTAATGTGCAATCCCTGGGGCTTTCTTCAGAAGAAAATTGACCCTAGACGGGCATCAATTGGCTCTCCAGAAGGAGGCCATTTTATTTATTTCCCTCCATCACAATAACAGGCTCAAAGGCGCCTCCATATAAATGGGGCTCCCAGTCCATCACCCAACCCGGGAAGAAAATCCTTTTGTCAGTTTTGGTCTCAGAGGATGACGCACAGTCTTCCTTTCCTGTGGACAGCCTCCCTGTGAACACTGCCCTTGACCACTTCAGAGGCAGCGCGGCCTCCTCCGTTCTTGCTGAGGAGGCAAAGGCTTCCCACTGAACTCCAAGGCTAGCCAGCTAGGGTCTGTCCTGCAGGGTCTGATGGCATCTTCATCTCATGCAAACTTTTGAATCTGGTGGGCCAGTCACAAAGGGAATCAATAATCGTTATAGCCCTCTGTCACCCATGTCACAGGAACAACTCATGTGCCTTGTACTCCAAGGGCAGGTGGCATCACCCCTATAAGACACAGCACATTGGTTTTGACGAACATTTTGCCAGGACTTCTTGGAAGCCATTGTGCTAGAGATGGATGGGGGAATGCGGGTGAGGATCCCAGGGGTCTCATGCTGGAGTCGTTCTTAAGGGGTTTGCTGGCTCTTTCCCTCTAGGTTATTGTAGATTGGTCTGTTGGTTAAAGCTTTTCCCGCCTCCCTTCCCTTCCTTCTGAAGATTTATCCATCCAACAGGCAAATCCCTCCACAGTTCTGGGCCTTTTTAGTCATTCAAAATGCAGCCCTGTTAAGAGATTTCCTTGGAAATCACCACTCCCCAACCTTCAGGGATCTCAAGGTGGAATGGATCAATGAGGAATAGGCATGATTAGGTAAAAACTGAGATTCCCCAGCTCACCACACACGGGCAAGTGGCTTGTTACTGGCAGACTGGAGACGGGTTGGTGGGTCTCAGAATCCTGGAAGCCTCCTTCATGTGGACTCCAGTGGCCATCTATTCTCATTTGTTTCATGTCTAATCACAGGACATGTTCTGGTCTCTAGCTTCTTCATAACCATTGCTCCAAATTCCTTAAAATAGCAATCTTTCCTCTTTCCTTGGTGTTCAAAAGTGTGAAGCAGATAGCTCTAAAGGAATTCAAGTCGCCATCGTAAATCTTGAGTGATTTTAGAAAGATATATAATACTCCTAAATGATGACATATTTCCAGAAGATCAGTAAAACATTTCTGAGTGATATATGGCCGCGCCGTTGCGTCTCTGCTGTGAACCTGAGGGAGAGCATCAAGCAAGCACAGTATTTTATGAGTATTATTGGCTATATCTTTTGTTTTTAATCTGTAAGTAAAGAGGCTGGCCACACAGAAAATTGGGGGACTGTATTTCAGGACTGGCTGGGAGTTTTGGTTTGTCATCGGAACAAAGGGCTGGTGTGGGCCTGGGGTGGGAGGAGTGGAAAGGGAGTGCTGGGGAGGGGCAGGGAGGAAGTCTGGGGTCTGTGAAGTCGATGCCAGCATCTGAGAAGGGTTCCAGAATCTAAAAGCAATTCTGGGGTGTGTGTGCGTGTGCATAGATTTAATCACAGTCTCTTCTGTATATTAAGTAAATTGGTGGTTTTAATCACTCCTAGAAAAAACTCAGCCCCAAACAAGCAAACCATGATGCACAGACCTACAAAACCTTCCAAGTGTCAGGCATTTCCATGAAGCCCCAGAGACCTTCGTGTGTGAGTGCTGGATTGGGAGAAGGAGGTCCCAGAGGGCCGGGGCTGTGAACCAGAGTCAGCAATGACTGAAGCACCATTGTGGTAGGTGAGCTGGGAAGTGGAACGAAAGGCTCGTGAAAATTCTCTATTTGCTTCCTGGCCAAGCCCAGCTAGCCTAGTATGGGAGGCAGAGAGCCCTGGTTGCCCAGAGGAAGTTGAAAGGGAAGAAAGCTTTCTCCCCTCCATGGGAAGCCGGGGTGTCCAGTCCATCTCACTTGGCCTGAGGCTGCCCAGGTGCCTAGCACATCTGGAGAGCAACTCTGAGGCATGGGGCACCATTTATAACCTCCTGGCACCTTCAGAGGCAGCACTCTGCAAACAAAGGGCCTTGGAGCTGACGTGCATCGTTGACAAAGGGCCTTGGAGCTGACGTGCGTCGTTGAAAGGTTCTGAGAAGTCACAGAGATCTCGAGAATTATGGATTGCGTCCATAAAGCCCCATTTATATGGAAGTCTTCGACACATTCTTGCAGTGAGTTATCTGCTTTTGCCATTTGGCAATCAGCCCTCCCTCCTCCACGGAGGCCCCCACACAAACGATCCTGACCCTGTGAGAAAATGGTCAGAACAAAACCAAAAGGAAGTTGAACTCCATTAGGCCAGAAATGCAAGAGTGATCTTCCTGAAAACCACGTAGGAAAAGCTTCATCAGTCACCAGGGTCTCCGGCCACACAGCCTGGATTTAAACACCAGTGGAATCCTGTGTGTTATCTCCAACTCTCCTACTCACTGATTATTTTATGCACTTCAACAGAGTGATTTCCCAGAGGGAAAAACTGAGTCGTGGTAATGTCCTCCTTTCCAGAGTGCAGAATCCCACAGAAGGCCGTGTTACAGATATATTACCTGGGACCCAGTTGGACTTCCTGTTAGCCTCCCCCACAGGACAGGAAATGCGCTGCTGTGTGTTTCCGGGGGGGTGGGACCAACTCGGGCGAATTTCCCGGGACGCACTTGACATGTCTCAGGAGTTCCCGTTGAATGTTGCCGGGTAACGAACATCTTATTAAAACTCTTCCCTAATCAACATATCACGAATTTTCTGACAGTTTGCTCCCATGGCTGGCCTCTCGCATGCTCCGTGCCAGTCTTGGTTTTTCATTTCCCACCTCAAGATCCAGAAACTAGCATAGAACCTGTAGGGCTTGTTTAACATTGGTCCCAACTTTCCGGAAGTTAATTTGCCTTAATTAGATATTAATAATAATTGAGTGGGGACCATTTCTCCTGCATGACTCCGGGGAGCTCCATGACATGCTTCACGGAGTTTGGTATCTCGTAAGGCGAGTTTTCCTGTGCCTGCTTGGGCCAGCTGAGGTGTGCTCTCGTCTACCTGTTGGAGGTCAAGGGCAGGTTTGTGGTCAAATGTGAGTTGAGTGTCTGATTCCCAAGGTGTGGAGAGAAGGAAGGTCACGCTATGTCCAGTTCAGGGAATCATGGGGATGGCTCTTCCTGTGGAAATTAATAAAGGTAGAATTAAAAGTGATTCCCAGGAAAACCAACCCCCCATTAGAGGTTCAGAAAGTTTCCTGGGACCAGGCCCTGTAACGTACAGGTTTTCTGAATCTCCATTTGGCTATTTCAAGATACTGGTTTTAAAGGGTCCCCTGAGTCCTATATCGCACCGGTGATTATAAAAATATTTAAAGCCACAGAAGGAATGTATGGCTGCGCAGACCTAAGTGCTGATTTATGGTGTGCCATGGTTTGATACACACTGCAAGGCAAGGTTCTTCGCTGACAAGAGCATCAGAGAAGCAGACTTCAATCCGTATATTATGGCTCCACCCCAGAAAAGCGGCAGGCCTAGAAGGAGGCTGTAATATAGGGTTTCTGAACACTCCCCTACACGAGCCGGAGACAGCATAAGAAGTTACATGGCTATTCATGTGACACAGACTCTTATGAGCAGTGATGTGACCACATAAATAGCATTGTGAGTTTTTGGAATATGGAAATTAAAGAAAAATATTTCAAATCCAAACCATATATTATGAGAAATAACAAATCTTCCCAGATGCCATTTTTAAAAAAGGTGGATGAAGAATCAAGGGCTAGAAATCTCTGTGTGTGTTCTCACTGATGAAAATTCCATTTTCTAAGAATAGTTCACCATGTTTATATGTAGTAAATGTACTGTGTCATAAGTCATCTTTTTTATCTAAATGTCCCCCATGAACAGGAATGAGGCGGCCATGTTGGAACTGTACTACAGCCCACTAGGGCTCAGTTCTTGGAGTCCACTATGCCCAGTTTTCTCACTGCCTTCTTGCAGGGAGACTCGTCCTGCAGAGCCCTCTGGGTGCCTGGACCTCCTCTGTCTTCACCCGGCCTCCTGTACCTGCTGTGGCTCCTGGGCCCAGGCACCAGGATCCTTGGTTTCTGAAGTTGCCAGGCCCATCCCACAGGGGCCTCTGTGCTTCCAGCCTCTGAGGCCGGAACATTCTGACCTCAGACTCTGGACCTCTCAGCCTCCACAGAGCAGCCTTCCCATGCTTGCTTCCCTCTGCCACCCATGGGCTTTCTCCTTACTGCCAGTACCCAGGGGGCACCTATCTCCATGTGACCTCAACTTAACTTCAGCTGTCTTTGTCTAAGGAAGGTGGAGAAGGGCAAGAGGCACAAATGGAGAAGTCCTGCTATGTTTTAATTATTTTAGCAATAACCCCAAAGAGCAGTACTAGACACACAGCCTGTACAAGTACACACCTAGATTGTGAGCTATGAATGAATCTATAACTGATATGGAATGTGGCACCTGTATGATGGGGGATCCCTAGTAGATTATTCTGATAATAATAATGTTCAATAAAATTAACCCAGAAATAGCCAAAATAGAATGTGAAGAGAGGAGAAAATAAAGAGCTATTTTATAAGTGGTATAATCATATCTTTAGTGTTCCATTAAACATGTTTAAGACCTTTAGAAAGCTTGAATTTGTAAACAGCGATCACAAATTTATGTTAAGTATACTTCTAAGTGACTGGGGTGTAACTCAGTTGGTAAAGCCCTGCTCCACACTCCCTGAGACCCTGGGTTTGATCCCCAGCACCACAAAAATGGGAGAAGGACATGGCAATCCACTTCCAAAGCAATTCTGAAATAATTAGCCATTGAAAACCCTATGAGGTTTGCTATGAGTAGGATCTAACTCAATAGCACCAAAAAACCCCCAACATATTTCTGAGCAGTATTAAAGAGTAGCAGATAAATTACTGACACATACCTACTTGTTATTTTCATGAGTATTAAAATACCTGCTGGGGCACAGGTGAGAGCAGTATAAAATCAATCTGTGAATTAGGGCATCTAAAGATGTCCAAAGCTGGTGACTCTATATGAAGCCTGAGGGGTGGTTGTGAAATGTAAGAAAAATATTTCTATATGAAAAATCCATCATCAGGATGTTGAAGTTTGTGTAGAAGATTTAGATCAGTTTGTGTTGTTTTTTAAATTATTATAATTAGACTAATAATATATCATGTGAATCAAATAAAATTATTGTTTTTAACAAAAATTAAGTCAAATTCATTAAAAAGACTCAGTAAGTCCAGTTG
This sequence comes from Pedetes capensis, assembly GCA_007922755.1. Classification (NCBI taxonomy): domain Eukaryota; kingdom Metazoa; phylum Chordata; class Mammalia; order Rodentia; family Pedetidae; genus Pedetes; species Pedetes capensis. The sequence goes on along the minus strand of VMDO01029905.1, from coordinate 2,353 downwards.
GTAAATTGCTGACGACTTAAGAGTGGACAGGAACCTATTAACTTTTAGGGACAAATAGCCACAAAAGTCTAGGATTCTTTTTTCCACCTTAAAAAAGATATGTACAGAAAATACAGAGGATGAACTTGGGGTGTGGTTTGTGCAGAGCAATCCACCAGCCTCAAGGGCAGTGTTGGCCTTCATTGGAGAACAAGTGTACACTCATAAATTTTGGTTAAAAATGTAAAAACTTTAAGCTGCATAATATTTTAATGAATTTCTTCTTCATCTAATTCTCTGTCAACCTGATTGTATCTGATAATAGGATTTCTACTATACTTTCATAGACGAAGTAATGGCCTGCTAAAACATTTTTAGAGCATGTTTCCTCATAAATGAAAAGTGGAAGGTATTGTTTGATAACTGGCACAGGAAAGAATTTTTGCCAGATCATTTATGTTTTATGTCATTCAGTTCTTAAGGATAATCATTTGTTTAAGTTGTTTTTCTTTAATAAAGCCTCCAGTCATGAAGAGTAAGAGATAAAAAATTGGGACATATTTCTTTAAAAAAATCAAATTGATGTGAGACTTTCTAATTAGCATAATTGGTAGTAAGTGGCAAGGACAATTATCTTCAAAATTCTGAGGGAAGAAAATTTGAACTAAATATTCCACATTAGTAAAAGCAGAAATTAAATAGGACAGTAAAAATACTTCTCATTTTAATAAAAAGCTCAGAAAATTTACTTTATCTCGAAAAGTTGCTCCAGGAATGTTGTCCTAAAAATTGAAAGTAAAGGGAGATGGCGGGAGGGAGGAAGCAGGTGGGCACAGCAACTTCCTGTTCTTCCTATAGAGAACTAAGTTGGTCATCTCCAAAATGGACAAACCAGCATTTGATTGATTCCCTTCTGTATTTTCTGATATTGTAACAGAACATCTGCATTATTTTTATTAAGAAATTAGTAAGTAGAGCAATATCTGAATGTTATATGGTGACTTATGATTAGAAAGAGAGTATGCCTACAATTTGAAAGTTATTTCCAGCTTTCTTTATTCTGTCATCCCAAGGACTGAATAAAGCAGAAATGAGAATGAGACTCCTCATAAAAGAACTAAAGACTTTAGAGTCCTATTTTAAGGTGTCTCCTTGTAGAAATATTTTTTGGAAAGTGTATGTGATAAAATGTTATGTAAAATTCTTTAACTTTTATGTTTTAGTTTACTAACAATTTTAAGGCCAACTGCAAGAAAAAGAACACAAAATTATGAACCCATAATTAAGCACTAGAGTGTGATAATAGAAAAAATTTACATTTTTATAAAAGCTTGCAAATATCATACTTTAAAAAGCATTCAAATTACAGAATTTTTTACTGATAAATGGCCTGATATGTGGCAGTAATTTTTCTTCTTACTTTTTTACTATTTACTTATTAGCATTGAGTACTCGGAGCCCAGATCTTACTTTCAAAATACAATCTCCAGTAGAAAGTACCAGGGATTCTTGAACAAGTGGTTGATTCCAGAGGTTTGCAGGGACAATAAAACCACATGAGCCTGGAGCATCCTATAGACCTGGAAAATAAAGAAGAGCTTGAAAAATGGTAGGGACATGTCAAAAGTCACAGGACTAAACTGACAATTCTCCCAGTAGTTAAAGCTGAAATAATTTGAGCAATACATAAGAAATGATACATCAGGTTATAACCTATTTAACAAAATACTCATGAATTTATGCTGATATTAAAAGGAATAAAGTAATAAGTGAGGGAGAGGTGACAATCCTTTGTTACAGAAGAATTAAAATTAATAAATGTGGAAGAAATGAGGAAAACATAAAATTATCCCAGGCAAACCTACAGCAATAATTAATGTAGAGAATTATCTACTGATGGATACTGAACACTTGAGCAAAACTTGGAAAAAAAATAGACTATTTGCAGATATTTAAAGGCTCTTCACTAAGCTACTTGTCAACTACAGAGAAAGAAGTCATAATTTTATGGTGGAGAAATATGGCCCACAAGTGGTCAAGGTAACACCACCAGTGTTGAGAAATTTTGGCATCATACACCGCAGTGCAATGCAGTGAAAAGAGCACATCACTTCTGCCATATCCTTGCCAAATATGTCTAATCTCAGTTTAATCACAAAAGCCATCCACAAACCAAATCCAGAGACATTCCACAAGTTAATTGACCAGTTAATTCATCAAATGAATCAGGGTCAGGAAAGATAAGAAAGCCTGAGGAACCATCACAGAATGGAGTTGATTTGGGAGACACAGCAACTGCCTACACTGTGAATTCCTTGGCTGGATCCCAGAACAGAAAACAGATATTAGAGGAAATTCATATAAAGTCAGCATT
>VMDO01029904.1:0-22043 GCA_007922755.1 Pedetes capensis | reverse complement strand
CGACTCATAGCGACCCTCTGTACAACAGGGGAAACACTATTGTCAGTGCTTCTCTGCTGTTCATAGGGTTTTCAATGGCAGATTGATTTTTGGGAGGGGCTTGCCAGGTCCTTCTCCCAAGCCTACAGCTTCTGGTGTTCCCAGGCGGTCTCCCATCCAGGTACTAACCAGGCCCGACCCTGCTTAGCTTCTGAGATCTGACGGGATCGGATGCCACAGGGCTACCGCTGCAGGCAGATACACTCAGTAAAAGGAATAAAATCTGAATTGACATTTAATGACTTGTGTTAGATCGGAGGTTGCAAGGGACTGAAAGCCTTGCATAAAAAGGATGATTTGTTAATGAAGATGACCGACCTGTAAGGAATGGTAGGGATGGAATCAGCTTCAGGAACAAATAGGTCTAGGATTAGTTCACAGTTGTCTCCTCTACCCTCATTCTTCCATGACCCCCAGTGAATGCCTGAAACTTTGGATGGTACTGAACCCTAGCGATACTGTTTTTCCCAGTACATACATACCCATGATAAAGGTTAATATATAAAGTAGGTACAATAAGAAAATAATAATAAAAAGCAAGTATAACAATATACTGTAATAAAAGTTATTTAAGTCTTAAGAGTTGCTTATTTCTGGCATTTTCCATTAAACATTTATGGACTGTAGTTGATTGTGGGTAACTGGAATTGAGAAAAGTAGAACCTTGAGTAAAGGGGGAGACCACTATATTGCCTGGATTCTCTTATCTCTGCTGTCTCTTTGAATTGATTACATTGTCTTCTATCTCAGACAGATTTTCTCCAAATGATTGAGATCATAGTTGGAGATGTCTTTTTACCTAAGTTACCCCAAAGCTGGAAAAATGGATCTTCTTTGCAAACTTAGCTTAGAAAACCCCTGGGGAAGGACTGTTTCTGGCTTAGCGTGGACTCACATGCAGATTCTAGAGTAGCCTGGCACATTTGAACATCTTAACAAAAAATTAATATGAACAAAGCAAACTATCTCTCTTCTCATAGTTTTCTCCATACCAGTGAATCATCCTTTTATCAAAATTGGAAAACAAGTTCTCCTCGATTTCCTCCTTGATTTCCTGTAAGAAATAGCCATTTTCTTCTGTATCCAGATGGTCACCCCTGCTCACTGTTTTGTAACCTCAGCTCTTGAGCATTTTGCACATACTGGTCCTTGTGCGTGCAGTGTTTTACTGGTCTGGCCATTGTAAGGACAGCTTCTTCTCATCCATCCACTAGGTCTTTGCTTAACTGTCACCTCCTCACTCCTTCCGTAAATGTAACTCCTCCTTCACTTCTTGTTTGCTTCACAAGTACTCTTTACTACAACCCAGTATCATTTTATCCATCTCTTTGTTTTTTTTCCTTACTAGGCTGTAAACTACATGGATTTAGGGACATTAGCTTGTTCCTAAAGAACCCTTGTTCCTTGAATAGTATGGAGCATGTGGCAAGTGCATAAGTGGTTTTGAACAAATGAATCAGGAGAATGCATTTTTTCCCTTGGCCCAGCCTCGCTTAAGTGCTCTTGTGGGTAGAGGTGGTAGATAGACAAACATAGTAGCCACTGCCTCAGGCTCCACATGAACCTATAATAGTAATTCATCCTGGTATTAATCATTATACATTTCAATATTTTTTGTTTGAATAGAGATAATCTCAAAGACATATCTGTAGGTATAGGTCTAAACTAATAATTTTAAATCCTTAGTTAAAACAATAGCCCATAGATTCTGATAGTGCACTTTTCTCTAGCTTTTTAGTGGAGTGGACTGAGTAACATATTAGTGTGCTAACCAGCTGTTTCAAAGCATTAATAATGACATTCATTTTCACATTGTTCTATTATATTTCCCCTCAGGGATTCGTTTAGTTCCTTTTCAACACTTTTCTTTTGATCTTTCCATTTATTTGCTGTTTCCTTAACCAGCAATGAGAAATTAAAGGCAAAGAGGAATCTGGTGTCAAGAGTGGTTGGGCACCTAGGAGAGAGCAAACATTTATGAACCTGGCTTGGTGTGACTGCTGATTTAGGGAAGCTTAGGTTTTTTGTATAATTTGTCATACAAATCAGGTCACCTGTGAGACAAAAGGGAGTCGGAGGACAGTAGGTGTAAATCTGGTCTGTCTCACACACCTCAGCATCATGGAGGTGATAATCAGAGTTGTTGCAGAATAGTGTGCTCTGAGATTAAGGGTTTGGGATTGGAAAGAGACACACCTGTGTGTAGGAGGAAGGGAGGCAGAGGGCTAGGCTTCCTGGAATCCTTTTGAGGCAAGCCAGGATTTCTATGTCCCTGCCATAATTAGTAACTCGAATTGCCTTATTGATAAGGTTGAAACCCTTGACTGGGAACCCTATTTCTTTTTATTTTCTTGTAGGAAACTCATGCTGTGCTTTGTTATGATGTTCACTCAGTGAGTACATGACTGATCTACAAGTTTCTGATCTGTTAATTGGTTCTGAGTGTTTCTATACTAGTGTTGAAGGACTTTCCTAGATAAGTTTATTTATTCTCACCAGTTTATCCTGTAAACAATAGTAACGCACATTTGACAGTAGGTTAGAAAGATAGAGTTTTCAGATTAGCTTTTAAGTTTTGTGTAAAACAAACTCAAACCCTTAAATTAGATTGAGGGCAGAATTTTATAAGCAAGTACATACTGTTGAATTCAGATTACTTCGTGTTCCCATTTTATTTCATTTAAATCAGGTCAAACAGATTTTTTTTTTTTTGGGTGGTACTGGGGTTGAACACAGGGCCTCCTATTTGCATGCTTTGCAAGTGCTGGACCACTGAGCTGCACCTTCAGCCCATTTTTTTTACTTTTTTTTGAGATAGGGTCTCGCTAAATTACACAGACTGCCTCTGGTCTCAAACTTGAGATCCTCCTGCCTCTGCCTTCCCAGCCACTGGGATTACAGGTGTGCGCCACCGTGTCCAACAGATTTTGTTATTGTTACAGCCATTTTATAGACCAGGAAAGAGATCCAGTGTAGGCAACTAGCAGATTTTCTCAGTGTTGTAGCTGCTTATATGCAATACTTTCAATAACTAATTAAACCAAAACCAGAGAGCCTTGTTTTAAAGGGTGAAGGATGAAATGTAGTGTACAGCACAGCACTTGGTTTAAAAGCCAGCCCTGCTGGGCACGGCGGTGCATGCCTATCATCCCAGTGACTCTGTAGGTCAAGGTAGGAGGATCACAAGTTCGAGGCCAGAGGCAGCCTGTGTAATTTAGTGAGACCCTGTGTCAAAACAAAAAGTAAAAAATGGTCTGGGGTCCAGCTCAGTGGTAGAGCACTTGCAAAGTATGCAAGAGGCCCTGGGTTCAGCCCCAAGTACCACCAAAAAAAAAAAAAAAAAAAAGTAAAAGAAAGGAGTAAGACAAAAGCCAGGCTTGCATAGGATGTCGTACATTCAGAGTCATACACTGTAGAATTTACATGAAAAATTCACTGTCAAGACAAAAAAATACATAGACATGTGTGTTTATTTTTTATATTGCTTTGTTATTCAACTTTATAATAATAGTTTGGAGATGTCTTCTATCTTTATACACTTTTTAGACCTGTTCCAATACAGTTGCTATTATTTAATTTTAAAGTAATTAAAGTTAAAACAAATTAATGGTAGCCAGTAGCCAAATTTTAACCACCTACTAATCCAATTGTGGCTGCTAGTGGTTACCTGTGTTGGACAGCATGGATACAGAACATTCTCATTATCTTGGAAAGTTCTATCAGACAGCCTTGTCTTAAAAGCAGTATTAAAGAAAATACTACCGAGGACAGGGTTTTATTTCCATTTATTGGACTTTAAGATTTTTGGAGTTGAAAATGTTGCTTTTGCTCATTGTAATGGTGGGGAGCTTTGTAGTTTACTACCTGTGGGTCAAGCCCCTTGCTCATATTCTCCTCTAATCTCCTATTAGTCTCTTGGGCTTTAAATCAGTTATACTAGGCTGAGGGGAGCTTGGAGCTAAGTAGTACAGATTTTGCAAATGTGTATTTTGTGTAAAACCTTAATGCTTAATGTCTTATTCCTTATCAATAAAATGAAGCTAATGAAGTACTGACTACATGGGATTTGAATTAATTGATTGGGGTTATGTAGTTAACAGTTCAAATCTTAATGAACCTACTAATCCCAGGGCAAATTTTGCTCTGTTTTGAAGCTTTCCCAATATCACTCTCCTTCTCTAGACTCTAAGCCCTGAAGATACAGCTTAGTGCTATATAGAACTTGGTCTATATACTTGTTAAGCACCTCCTCTAGACCAGTTGCTGGCTTTCATCATTTGCTAATTCATTTGCAATTATTCTTTATGATTACCCATTATGATCACCTTTAACTAGACTTATGAGTTCCTTGACAGTATGAAACTCTGTTGTATGTTTTTAAAAAGTACATACCTACAGTTTTAGACATTAAGAACTAAAAGGAACTTTAAAAATAATCATGTCAAATATTCTGATTTTGTAAATGAAGAGCTCTTGATAGGTTCAGTTATGCCCTATAGTTGGAGAGCTAGGACTGGAGAATGAGCCTTCTCTCAGGCTCCTGCCTTGACTGTGGGTGTTAAATTAATCTGAAGGAGATCCTGGACACTACTCTGGGTTGAGGCTACATTGTATGCTATTTTTGGAAATGACAGCATTGTAGTCTTAAAACATTTTTTGTTTCAGATTAGACTAAGTTGATTTCTTAGGTTAAAAAATACTTTAGGTTTGTATTTTTCATGTATTTGATAGTAATATATTTGTGTTATGGAGTTGGAGTATTCATTTATAGAAATTAATAAACCTAGCTTTTCATGAGCTATAAATTCTTATCTCTGATTTTATATTCCAGTTACAATTTTGGTTTCAGTATCACTATTATGTATATACACATGCATACACGTACACACACATACAGATACACCACAGGAGTGCTAGAATAGCAAACTTGCCTAGATTTAAACAAGATTATACATTTCTAGGGTATCTGAACTATTTGTTAAAATTTATTTTTGTTCCCCACAGTCCTTAGCAGAGTGGCAGATGTATGTTAGGTATTTATAAGGTAGTTATTTGATAGGATACTCTTGGTACTCAGAAACATTACTGGTTTATTTCTCTGCTAGCACGTGTTTATAGTTAGCATGGCAGATCAGGTCAGGTGCTTTTGCAGAAATCAAGGTATTTCCCCGTAAGGTTAGAATCCTTACTTCCCATCCCCCTGCAGAACTGAAAAATCCAGAAAGGAGTCTTTCCTTGTGAATCAAGACTTCAGCTATAGGCTTTTCTTCTTTCCAAAGGCAGTTTCCTTTTCTGCAGTTCTTTGGGTGAGAGAGAGTTCGTATGTATGTATGTGTGTGTGTATCCTCCCTACCGCCCTCACGCACACTTGCACCATTTGAGCCCATGTAGCACCTTGGCTTTCTAGACATCTTTGTATAGTAACAGCATGGGCATTGGGGCTGGCAGCCTGAAAAAGAGTTTTTTTTCCTCTACCCTCTTTTTACCCTCACTCCCTTCCTAGATCTGGTGACATTACATAGATAAATGTTCTAGCTAGGAAAACAGCAGAAGGAACTGAACTTCTGCCAAAAATGCACAGCATGAAACCAAGCTGGCTGCTTCAGCCTGCTTCCCTGATCTCATGTGCACAGCCTACACTTGTCAGGCTTTCCTGGCCGAGCATTATGTCATTGCGTTCTCCACCTTACCACACTGTCTGGTCTTTTGAAAGCTGTTGGCCTTAGACTTCCAACTTGTTAACCACTTAAGGCTTTCTATGTACTGTTATGGAGGGGATATCTAAGAGGAAATACATTTAAGTCTGAAAAAGAAATTTTAATTTGATGCAATATTGACATGTAGGGTATGCATGTGTGTGTTTAGAAGACAAGGTACTGGTAACTACCTGAAGTTATTAGATTGCTTTTTAAAAAATATCCTTGTGTTCCTTAGAATAGGGATATTTTCTCAAAGGAGTTTGAAGATAGCTTAGAAAAATACTTTCTAAAAACAAATATTTACAGTGATTGTATTCTTTAGAATCAAAATCTGGAAAAAACTCAAATATTCCTTGTCTAGGCAATGGATAAGTGAACCGTTGCGGTGGAATGTTACTAGCAACAATAAGGAACGAGGAGCCATCACCATGAGTGCATACCAGATCTGCTGTGCTAAGTGAAAGAGGCTAGACTCAAAAGACTAGCTACTGTATGATCTCGCCCCTCCTTTTTCAGTGTTGAGAGCAAGTGCTTTATCACTGAGCTACACTCCCAGTGCAGAAGTTCTGATTTTTAACTGTCAGCATTGTGACTAGTTGTTTCTAGAACAGAAGTGATTTCATTTATTTACCGTCTATTGCATTAAAGAAGATAATGTTGGATCTTCAAATTTGAGGTTCTCATTTTCAAGATTGTTTATAAAGTAGAATGCCAATGATTTCAGAAAGGGGAAAAAGACTTTTTACTTTTTTCTGAAGTTTAGTGGATATTGCCTAAATCTAAGTGTTAAGGAAAAGTTTGTCTCTTAATGTTAAAGCTTTACATAGTCCCTCACCCGCCCGCCCCTGGGACTTGAGGGTTGAACTCAAGGCCTCACACATACTTTGCAAGTGCTCTACCATTGGACTGCAGTCGCAGCCCATTTAAAAAAATTTTTTTTCTTGAGTCACAGTTTTGCTAAGTTATGTAGGTTGCCTTTGACCTCATACTCGGAATCCTCCTGCCTCTGCCTCCTGAGTAACTGGAATTACAAGCATGTACCACTGTGCCAGGAAATCCTTCAAAAACTAAGATGAGATCCTATTTTTTTTCTCTGAATCCTTTGGGCTTATTATGGTTTAGGAAAGCGTTATGTTGAATAGGTTCATTTGGACAACTTTAGGTATAGTATTTTGATCTTATTTGTTCCTCAGCATGGTCTTCCCTGTGTGTAATACGCTTGTAGTGAGTGTCCTATTTTACAACTATATTGTAAGACCTAGCAGCAGGGAGATGGTTTTATTACATCTTTGCTTCTCCGCTACCTAACTGAGTATCCTTATACCTAATAAGTAGAGTGGGCTGGGATTTAGCTCAGTTGGTAGAGCACTGCGCTGCAGTCTCTGAGGTCCCGACTTCAATTCCCAGCACTGAAAAAATGGGAGAAGGGCCTGGCAATCCACTCCCAAGGCAATCCCGAAACAGCCATTGAAAACCCTATGAGGGTCGCTATGAGTCGGATACCGACTTGACGGCACCTAACAACAACAGTAAGTAGAGTGGATAATAGTATGTGGAGGTAATTTTGAAGATAAGGCTGGGATGAGTTGAGTTCAGCAACTGATTGTGTTAGTCAACTAGGGCTCCTATAACAGAGTGACACAGAGTAGGTAGCTTGAACAACAGATACTGGTTTTTTTCATGGTTCTGGAGGTTTGGAAGTTCAAATGAGAAGGCTGGCAAGGTGTTTTCCCGTGAGGCCTCTCTCCTTGTTTTGCACATGGCTGCTTTCTTGCTGTGTCTTCTCATGACACTTTCTCTCTGCTTATGCATTTCAGGTGTTTCTTTCTCTTCTTATAAGGATACTAGTCATATTGGATTAGGACTTTACCCTTCTGGCCTCGTTTAACTCTAATTACCTCCGAAAGGGCCTCTCTCCAAGTAAGATGACATTGGGAGTTAGTGTCAACATATGCATTTGTGAGGGGGGGGGGGACACACAATTTCGTTCATAACACTGACCTTCTGATTATAGATAGGTATGCCACGTTAGTAAGATGCTAGGTAATGTACCAGTCAAGATCCAGCCAAGGAAAGAGAAACCACAGTAGCTGTTTCAATAGAGACAAGGTTGTATAGGGAATTGATAAAGCATGTGCTAGAGATTTGAAATGTAAAATGGGAACATTGAAATAACACAGAGGTGATAACTTATTGAAGCAGGTACTACCTTTTTGATTGGGGGAGCAAGGAGAGAGGTTTGGGTTTTTCAAAACCCAAACCATAGAGCTGCGTTTGAGCCCTTATGAGGAGGGCCCACTGCTTGGTTCTTTCTTTTTTCTTTTTATCTTTCTTTTTCTCTTTCTTTTCTTTTTACTGTATTCAAGAGTTGAACCCAAGACCTCACACATACTTCTTGCATATGCTCTACCCCTGAGCCATACCCCTAGCCCATTTTTTACTTTGTATTTTGAGATAGGGTCTTGCTAAATTACACAGGCTGCCTCTGGCCTCAAACTTGTAATCCTCCTGCCTCTACCTCCTGATTTGCTGGGATTATAAATTTGAGCAACCACACCCGGCAACTACTTGGTTCTTTCAAAGGCTTCGACAAAGTGTTCCGCAAAGCTTGGACTCAGACCTCCCAAAAAGATACATTGCCATACTACTGGTGCTTTTTCTGAGGAGGCATGGTAAGTCTAGTCCTGAGAGAGCTGAATAAAGCTGAGACTGTAAATGAGTATTTCTGCTAGGAAAAGGGCCAGTGCTAAGGTGACACTGTAGGAATGGGAGACTGGAGGAGCAAATTTGTTCTTTGGCCATCTTTACCATCTGGTCTTCTCTGTGTACCCTGCTTGGAGAACCTAATATAAAGGCAGAGGAGAAATAGAGTATACAAAGTCCGAGCCCAGTCCCAGGAAGCAGAATGTGGAAGGAGAAGCTTAGAACTGAGAGATAGGACTTAGTAGCTGGCATAAGCATAGCCTCTTTGAAATTGGCATTATTGTCAAAAAAAAAAAAAAAACCTTAAAAATCTGTATACTTGTTTGACTCAGTAATTCCAGTTCAAGAAATATATCCACTAGGTGCGGTGGTGCACACCTATAATCCCAGTGACTCTGGAGGAGGAAGTAGGAGGATCACAAATTTAGGGCCAGAGGCAGCCTGCATGACTTAGGAGACCACATCTCAAGATAAAAAATGAAAAAAAGTGGCTGGGGTGCAGTCCAGCGGTAGAGCACTTGGAAAGTATGTGCGAGGCTCCCTAGTACCACAAAAAGGAACAGATAAAAATAAAAAAAGAAATATATCCTAAGGAAATGATCCAAAAAGTGAATAAAGATGGTTGTATAAGGTTGTTTATAATATTGCATGTAATAAAAATAGTAATAATTTAAATCTTCATCAATAGAGAATTGGTTAAATTTTCTTACAATGCATGGTGAAATATTGTATAGGCACTAGGAAGAAGTCATTGAGTTGGATTTATTGCTGTGGAAATGAATAAAAATTTAACAAAAAAGCAGATTATACATCATATGTATGTAGTATGATTTTCCCCCTCAAGTGCTAGTAATGGAAGCCAGGGCTTCGCTTGTGCTAGGCAAGTACTCTGCTACTGAGCTCCACCCCCTGCCCAGTATAGATTTCCTTATGTTTTTGCTTTTTTCTTAAATCTGTGTATAGAAAAAGCTAAGATCAATATGCACAAAGAGACAGTAAAATGTCAGGTTGAAGGGTACAAGCTCCAAAGCAGACTGCCCAGCTTCTGAGCTCTGCTACTTACTCTCTTTGTGACCTGGGGTAAATACCTTTCTGGGGATCTCTTTTCCCATCTCCAAAGTAATGTTAACAGTACCCACCCTACAGGACAGTTGTGGAGTCTAAAAGGGTTAGTATCTATAAAGTGGAGTTTAGCTCAGTTGGTAGAATGCTTGTTCTACATGCTCTGAGGCCCTAGATATGATCCCCAGCACCATAAAAATGGAAGAAGGACCTGGCAGCCCACTCCTGAAAACAGCCATGGAAAATGCTATGAACAGCAGAGAAGCACTGCCATAGTGCCGGGTATGGCACAGTGTTGGGGAGTGTTTTGTTCTGTTGTACATAGGGTTGCTGTGAATCGGACCTGAATCAATGACACCTAACAACAATAACAACCTGTAAAGCATTTACAACAGGGCTTGTTTTAAGTACTTAATAAATATTAGCTATTCAGAGGAGGAAGAGAAAGATCAGGAGAGAATTTTTACTGTCCCTCTCCTTTTCTTATTTTTTTCTTTTTTCTTTTTGGTAGTACTGGGAGGTTGAACTCAGGGCTTTACACATACTTTGCAAGCACTCTACTAGTGGGCTGGACTCCCCACCCATTTTTAATTTTCTATTTTGAGACAGAATCTCAGTTATACAGGCTGCCTCTGGCCTCAAACTTGCGGTCTCCCTGCTTCCCACCTCCTGGGTCACTGGAATTACAGGCATGTGCCCCCACACTGAGCCTTCTCTTTGTTGTCTAAGAATTTTAATACAAATATCATGGTTCTATAATTAAGATAAATGATATAGCATTTTTATTACAATTCAAAACAATGAAGCAAAGATGTATGAAATTTCCTTTGCTTACTTCTAGCCCATTTGGAGGGGCTGGGGTTTAACTCAGTTGGTAGAGAACATTGCTCCATACTTTCCGAGGCCTCGGTTTGATCCCCTGCATCACAAAAACAGGAAAAGGATGTGGCAATCCATTCCCAAAAACAATCCCCAAACAGTCAGCCACTGAAAAACCTTATGAGGAGCCAGGTGCGGTGCACATACCTATAATCCCAGTGACTCTGGAGGCAGAGGCAGGAGTATCGCAAGTTCAATACCAGAGACAGTCTGCATAATTTAGGGAGACCCTGTCTCAAAAAGGAAAAAAAATTGGCTGAGGGTGCAGCTGAGTGGTACAGCACTTGCAAAGCATGCAAGCATGAGGCCCTGGGTTCAACCCCCAGTACTGAAAAAAAGAAAGAAGAAAAAAAGAAAAAACCCTGTGAGGGTCCCTATGAGTCGGACCTGACTCAACGACGCCCAACAACAAGCCCACTTAGAACACAAAGACTTTTGTTTTGTAGATTAAAAAGAAAAATATATCCTGCTGCAGTCTAGAAGATGCAGGTGACAACTCAGACGGTCTTTTGACAAACCTCTGTTGTTGCAGGGAAATTTCATTCTCAAAACCTATATAGATACTCAGGGTCTTGCATTATTGTGGTGACTTGTGGCTAGTATCCCAAGGCTTCCATCTTTTGCCTTAGCTCCTTACATGGTTCTTTCCCTTCTGCCTTGTTCTGCTCAGAATCAAACTAAAGCCACCTTGCCTTCTCTCTTTTTTTTTTTTATTACTGTATTTTCCATGTAGACTGCAAGTTTAAAGATTTTTATTGTAGCATACAACAGATTTCAATTGAGTTTCACAGTTCCTAAAAGTCTTTTGACCATTTTGCCTCTGTATTTGTCCCTGGCCATCTCTTTTGCCATGTGCCAACCCTCTTCCACGTTTGTTGACCCTTTCAGTACCTTCTTCTTAGTTTCTGAGACAAAATAGTTTTTGCCTTAGAAAGATGCTTATTTGCTATGCAAAAATAATACTCCTTATTACCCTTTTAGTTAGACTTAGGAACCTGCATAGCTTCCATGCTTTTTCTTTTCCCCTTCCTTGATACTTCTCTGAAAGTGCTGAGAGGGGTAAAAGATTGATTTGTTATGGCTCTGAATAAAGCTCCTGTTTAAAGCCAGCAGGGCTGGGATTTAGTTTAGTTGGTAGAGCACTGCTCTGCAGTCTCCGAGGTCCCGAGTTCGATTCCTAGCACCACAGAAACGGACGTGGCAACCCACTCCCGAGGCAATCCCGAAACAATCAGCCATTGAAAACGCTATAAGGGTCACTATGAGTCAGACACGTCTCAACGGCACCTAACAACAACAACTTAAAGCCAGCAAGAGAACCTCTGTGACCAGATCAGCTTTAAATATCTCCATCTAAATCCTGTCACATCGTATTATCTTAGTGTCATTGTTTGCCAGTGATAGAAACCTAGTGTTTTCCACGTGTAACTTTGTTCATTGTTGTTTTCCTTTCTTGTTCTGGAAAGAATTATTTTAGCTATAGATCACGCACCAGAGTGACTATGCTAGTGCTGCATTAATGTATTGAAGAACCTGCAGCCATACCACTTTGGTGGTGTCCGATACCATCAGATCTTGGAAACTAAGCAGGGTCAGGCCTGGTTAGTACTTGGATGGGAGACTGCCTGGGAACACCAGGTGCTATAGGCTTAGGAGAAGGACCCAGCAACCCACTCCCCAAAACAGTCAGTCATTGAAAACCCTATGAATAGCAGAGAAGCACAATAGTGTTTCTTCTGGACATAGGGTTGCTGTGAGTCCAATAGTGACGCTACAGCACCTAACAACAAGAATAACAATGTATTTAAAGTTATAAACTTGGAGTCAGAGTATTTACCTGACTTTGAATACCATTTTAATTACTTTACAAATCATATATAGCCTTTGACAATGATTTCACCTTTGGAAAAGTGAGAATTGTATAATAATTTTCTGACATTGCTTCCAGTTCCAAACACTATCATCTTGATAGTAGCAGAATAACGCGTTCTATCAGATATGTGTCATTTATTATTCTTGGTAGGTCTTGAAGAAAACGATGCTGTTTGCCAGTTTGTTCAAATACTACTTATTTTAAACCTTACTTTGCCTGGAATAAATGTGTGCCATTACAATTTTTAAAAGTGTAGCAGAAAAGCTGATGTGATGGTGCACACCTGTAATCCCAGCAATTTGGGAGGTGGAGACAGGATAGCAAATTTGAGACAAAAGGCAGCCTATGTAATTTAGCAAGACCCTGTCTCAAAATAGAAAGTAAAAAATGGGCTGGGGGTGTGGCTTTGTGGTAGAGTATTTGCAAAAGCGTGCATGAGCCCCTGGATTCAACTTCTTAGTACCTCAAAAATAAGTAAGTAAATAAATATAATGAACAAGAAAATCTTATTGAGCTTCTTGCTCCTTCTAAACCATTACATGTATCCATATATACATACATAGAAAGTATCCTTTTGCTAACGCTTTTGTACTCAAGTACCAGTAAAGATGTTTTTTGTTTAAGGTGGGTAATATGCAGTAAATGTGGTAAATGTGTGTATACAAAAAGACTTTAGAAAGCTTAATGAACTTGTGTAAGTAAATTTCATATTAGAAATATGTTGGTGCACAGAAAATTTTCATCATTATTCCTATTTTGGGAAGTTAAAATACAACAAAAAATTTCCCTGAGTTAAAAAGTGGCAATCAGTTAAAAAACCATAAGCTTTGAAGGATAGAGTTTGGAAGAAGGTAGAGGAAACCAGTATTTATTAAATACCTCTTATATTTGAGTTACATTCTTATAACTATGTCATTTAATCTTCAAGAGAACATAAAAGGTAACATATGCTATTGTACCTTTTTACCCTAAAGGGGTTAAATAACTTTCCCAAAGCATGGCAGAAGTGGCAGAACCTAGCCTGTCCCTAAACACTCCACTCATTAATCCTTACAGATAAAGATACAGTGGAGTTTGAAGGAAGGGATAGGATAACCTGAAGGAAGAGCATGGTATCTGAAGACAAGTGAGGAGACTGAGAGTAGAGGAAGATAGCATGAGAAAAGTAGTTTGGTATATGGAGAGGGACTTGAATGCTGGCATGTAGGAATTGACAGTTGGAATATGTTATGTAAGTTTTGAGCCAAGTGAGTGGCTGGACAAATATATATCAGGAGGATCAATCTGGAAGCAAGGTAGAAAAAAAAATCACAGTAAAGACTAGAGGGAGTCAATCCATGTAGGACATTACATGTGGTGTTTTAACTCAGAGTTAGATGAGGGCTGCAGGCATATAAAAGAAACTAAAGTTAAAAAAAAAAACCACAAAGGAAGGGAGAGGTAATCATAATTTGGCAAAATCGTATTTGGGTGAATGAAGAAAATAAGTTATCACTGGTAAACAAAGTGAAACTCTGAGATAACCACTAGCCATATGAAAATAAGATAAGCCTTTACAGTTTCCTAAGGTTGAATATAAATTCCGCAAGTATGCATATTGTTATTTTTGATGTCACCTCTGATTAAGAAGTTGAAAACTGTTACAGTTTCTTAACAAATGATTGCTTTCTCATCTAAATTTACAATAATCTACATACATAGTAAAAGTGTAAATTGAAATTGATCATTTCTGATCTAATTACATCATTATTTTCTTTGGCTAATAATATTATTGTATATAATTGTAGTCATGGAATGTACTCATCATAATGAATTCAATTTAGTACCCTATTAAAGCTTTATAGTGGCTAATGGATTATGTTGGAACTAACTATAGTTGTTTTATTGCACACTATAAATATTAGAAAATGGACTTTTTTCCAGGCCATTCATGTTGTTTTATATATCTTTCACAACTATATACTGCACTCAAGTACAGTTCCTTAGATTATATAATCTAGAAGGGAGAGGCTTTGAGTAAATAACTGATAAACTTATTTAGAGCTAAGCATGGTTTTGTGGCACGGTATTTTAATTTCTACAAATGCTTCTTTAGTATGTGCTATGTAAGACAGCACTGCCTGCAGCCATAGCCCTGTGGCATCCGATCCCATCAGAACTCGGAAGCTAAGCAGGGGCAAGCCTAGTTAGTACTTAGATGGGAGATTGCCTGGGAACACCAGATACTGCAGCCTTTGGAGATGGACCCAGCAGGCTTGGGAGACAGACCCGGCAACCCACTCCCAAAAATCAGTCTGCCATTGAAAACCCTGTGAACGGCAGAAAAGCACTGACAGTAGTGTTTCGCCTGTTGTATGTAGGGTCACTATGAGTCATATATCGACTCGACGGCACCTAACAACAAGGCAGCACTAGGGCAACTTGTGCTTACCTAAGGACTGTCTTTCTGGAAAAGATGAAGAAAAATGGAATTCTTAACTGTCAGAAAGGATTTGGGAAGAGCTGAAGTTATCAAAGGCCATTAGTGGTGGAAGAATGAAGAATTCGGTAAAACTAAGATGGAAGGTTTGGCTGGCTGGAAGAGAACCATATGCTTTAGAACATTCAGCTTTCTCAACCAAGTATAAATACTTTCCAACAGAATGTGAATTTCCTAGCATGAACTCCGTGTGCCATTTTGTTTCCCTTATAATTTTGGAAATAATGAATTATGTGAAGATTCTCTTGAAAGGCTCATGTACTTTTGGATTTTTTAGTATGTAAGTGGATGATATGAATAGTGCTTACTTGGTTTCTAACTATTTTGTATGGACTTTGTTTTAACTGATGCTTGTAAGTACTTTGGAAATGTGAGTGCTGCCTCTTTGGTCTTCTGTTATATCTGTTATGTTACAGATGTTATGTTACAGATGTTACAGTTATGTTACTTCTGTTATATCTGTTATGTAAATATCTGTTATGTTACAGTGCTTACCAAACAATAATACTTACCAGACTTCTTTTGCATTGGATCATTTAAAAATGTAGCAATGTGAGTTTTCCTAGTGCTCACTGTTTGGGCATCAGTTATGCCCAAGAATTGTCCAGTTTCCTACTCTTCTGAGCTAAGACTTAAGCTTTTTTATCTTTTACATATTTATTATGTATAATAGAGTGCATCAGCAGTAGATACTATCAACAATATATGACATCACTACTAAAATTGTCTAAGTTTTAAGTTCTGTGAAATAAGTGTCTATTGAAGAAAATTAATTTGGAGTTAAATTTACTCAATTATAATTGTAGGAGAAGAAAGGGGCAGGACAAACACCTCGGAACCACTAGACGATGCAAAGAGGTAGTAATCTATGCTCTGGCTTTATTATTATTTTTTAATTAGTAATTTTTTTAGTTAGTTTACAACATAATGAGTTTCATTATGACATTTCCATCCATGTGTATCATAGTAAATTGCTCATGTCCACCCCCCATTACCCTTTTATGACCCCCCTGCCCCCATCCACTTTCTCCCACTAGTGGTACCCCTTCTGCTGCATGTCTTATTTGTGTGTATATGTATGTATTTGCATATCTCACATATGTATAAATCCAGATTTTGCCTTTGAGAGCAAAAGGTGTTATTTCTCTCCCTTTTCCCCATTACCCTTTTTATTGCCCTTTCCCCCTTTAGTCCCTTTATCCCCCTACATATTTCCCTTTCTACTTTCATAACACACATATTAAAATATTGAATATATATGGAAATCTTATGCTCTGGCTTTAGAAGGTAGATTTGAGAGAAGCTTGTGGTAGTTCATGCAGAGTGAAATGGCTGGATAAGGTAAATGGAGGTCAGAGTTTTTAGTATGAGACTGAGAAATGCTTGATGAATAATTTTAAATTCTTAGACTTGTCTTTCTAGAAAATTAAGACATAAAGATAAGTTATTTTTATGTAACCGGATTAAAAGATAACCAACTTTCATGTAAGTACAGTAAAAACAAAATGATTAGCATTTAAATTCAGTAGCCAAAATTTATTAAGACAATTTTTTTCACTTGGGGGTACAACTGTATTTTTAAGTCTAGTCAGTGCATGTGAGATAAAGTAGGAAGGGAGTTCCACAGGAAGAGTTAAAAATAGAGGCATCTGCTGGACGCCATGGCACAGGCCTGTGATCCTAACACTTGGGAGCCTGAGGCAGGATTGTGAGTTCAAGGCCAGCCTGGGCTACGTAGCAAGACCCCGTCTCATAAAGCAAACTGAAGCAAAACAAAAGAGCAATGGGTGGTGAACAGACAAGAGGCTTCCAGGTGAGGATAAATTATAATAGTTGCTTCTTAATGCATGAGTTTTGACCTATTAAAATCATCTGACTTGTGAGAATATGAAAAAAATACCAGTAGGTTTTGTTTATTTTTTTAAGCGTGGTGAAGTTTACATAAAATAGAATTTATGATTTCAGCCAGTTTTTAGTGTACAATTCAGTGGCATTAAGTACATTCAAAATGTTGTGAAACCATTACTACTATCCATTCTCTAAACCTTTTCATCATCTCAAACAAACTTTACCCATTAAAAAATAACTTACCGTCTTCATTCCCGAGACTGGGATCTGATAACCTCTATTCTACTTTCTGTCTCCATGAGTTTGCCTATTCTAGGTTCTTCATAGAAGTGGAGTCATATAATGTATCCTTTTTTGATATACCACATAATTAAAAAATGAGTTGCTGTAATTACCGTTGAACATAAGTTTTGTATATGCCTTATAGATATTTTTTATTTAAATCTATGAAAGCACCCATTATTTCCTTATTGCTTAGTGTTTGGGTGTTACAGGAAGTCTTATATATATGAATTTTGTACATTTTCCACACTCTTGTTTTTACTTTTTTCAAGACAGGGTATTGCTATGTAGTCCAGGCCAGCCTCAACTCAGTATGTAGCCTAGGCTGACCTGGAACCTATGATCCTCCTGCCTCAGGCTCTTAAGTACTGGAATTACAGGTGTACATCATCATGCCCAGCTATTCTATATTCTTTTAACTTGTCTCAGTAATTTTCATTAGCTTTAAAACTTAGGAAATTATGTAGGCTTAAGACACCACAGTATAAGTTGAGTTTCTCTTGTCAGAAATGTTGGGAATCAGAAGTGTTGAGGAGTTAGGATTTTTTTGAATTTTGGAGTATTTGCATGTTATATATAATGAGATATTGCGGGTATAGAACCCAGGTATAAACATTAAATCCATTTAGGCTTCATGTACACCTTTTATGAGGTATGTTCAAGAAATATAGTGACTATTGCTGCCAAGTGCTATCCAATGGAAAGGCAGGGGTCTTCAATATGGAAAGTGATGCATTGAACCTTAGTAACAGTGTGTGACAAGTTCCATCTTGTTCAGGGCAGTCAGCTGTGAGCTGGGTTTGAGAGAAGAATGACCTGAGAAGTGGGTGAGCAGTTTCTTCCTCCCTCATGACAATACTCTGTCACACATTGCTTCTGGTACAGCAGTTTCTGTCGAATAAAAACAATACGATGTGTCCTTATCCACCTTATTCACCAGACCTGGCACCATGTTACTTCTCGCTTTTCCTCAAAATCAAAATGACCATGAAAGGTAAACAGTTTGAATTGGTTCAGGATAATGAGGCAGCCACGCCAGCACAACTGAAGACATTCACAAAAGAAGATGCCCAGAACTGCTTCAGAAAGTGGCAAGAATGATGGGATAAATGTGATTGAAGCCAGGGGGACTGTTTGTGGGAGATTAATGGTAATTTGTCTTTTACTGTAAGAAATTTTTAAAATTTAAATATGCACTGTATTTTTTTTGGGGGGGAGCGGGGTGGTGGTCGGGGGTTGAACCCCCAGAGTCTTACACATAATTTGCAAGTGCTTTACCACTGAGCTGCACCCTCAGCCCATTTTTAATCACTTTTTAAATTTTGAGATGAGGTTTCATTAAGCTAATTCTGGTCTCAAACTTTCGATCCTCCTGCCTCCACCTCCTCAGTTGCTAGGATTACAGGTATGCAGCACTGTGCCTGCCTCATTGTATATTTGGTCATACATCATACACATAACCCAAAGGTAATTTTATACAATATTTTTAGTGCATTTGTATTTCAGCTATAGCCCATTTATGGCATTATATCTCAGAAAATTTTAGATTTGGAAGCATTTCAAAGATTTTAGATTAGAGATGCTCAACCTGTTCCTTTACTGCATGATAGCTTATACAGTGATCTCTTGGAGGCATTTGAAGTCAAGAAAAGTTTTTTCTTGAAAATTCTGATGGCAAAAAAATCTAGAGTTTGTCATTCTATTCGGTCTTGAAAAAACTTGAAAAAATAATTACATATAATAGAACAAGTTCTTGACTGTCCTTTATGTCAGTGTTTAAGAACATAATGGTGAATTGGGGTTCCTCAGAAGACTTTGGAAACTAGAGTTGATGAAAAGTTCATAATGGCTTTAGGAGTCTTAGGAGAAAAGAAATGAAAATATGACTTCAACTGTCTCAGACGATGGATCTGGATATCTACAAAATGCCCTTATTTAAGATATTCTAAAGAATTACGCCTAAAATTATTTTTATTTAATAATATAAACCTCAATTAACAGAAGTCACTGGGCAAATTTTTTATTGTTCCTGTTTTTTAGTTATTCCCCAGAGCTCAAGTCAAATTATTCTGTCTCCTTGTTATCAGAGCATCTCCATGTTTGCCTCAGTGCTGCCATCTGGTGACTATTGTGGGGAGCTCATTGTGGTGCTAAATATGCTGTAGGGGTACCCCTGCAAGTGTCCCCCTACTTTTGAGAAATTGAGTGGGGTTGGGTTGCTATGGCAGAATTCTTACTTAGTTGTTCAGGCTGTGAAATCATTGCAAGAGCTTTCTTTGTAAACAGTGGTACACTTACATTTTATTATTTTTGATCTATATATGACTTTATCAGGTTTATACCCAACTCATTGTTCTTTCTGTGTAGGGTACAATTTTTCTTACTATTTCTAGTTCTACGAAGTGATTTAATTCTACAATATGTACTGAATGTACTGCTGTATGCCAGGCATTGTTTACAGCAGTATAGGTAACTGATGAAAAGCAGAACTTTCAGGGAGTTTACATTTAGTTGAGGACAAATAGTCAATTAGATATACACACATACATGTTAATTAGTGAAAAGAGTTAAGGGAAAAATGAAAGCAGGGACATAAGTTATGAATTTTTCCAGCTACAAAATGCTAGATTGCTACAAAATGTTAGGTGGCACATGGCTATAATCCCAGTGACTCAAAGACAGGAGGATTGTGAATTCAAGACTAGAGCCAGTCTGCATAAATTAGCAAGACCCTGTCTCAAAATAATAAAAAAATAAAAATTGGGCTGAGGGTGCAGCCTAGTGGCAGATCATTTGCAAAACTTGTTTAAGGCCCTGGGTCCAACCTCAAGTACCGCAGGAGGGGGAAAAATATTAGGTGGGGTGTTCAGAAAGAAGGTGGCGTTTGAGTGTAGCTCTGAAGGATCTAAGGAAGAGCATTCTATATAGGAGGGAAGCAAATGTAGGCCCCTTCGCTAGCAACATCTGACTTGCTGAAGAAAACAGAAGCAGAGAAGCTGGTGTGGAATATAGGAGGGTAAGAGCAATAGATGAGATCAAAGGGGTAATTTTGTGTGTCTGAGGGGAGCCTGCAGATCACCCAGGGCCTTGTAGTTCATGTGATGTGTCGTTCCCCCCCCCTCCCCCCGGTGCTGGGGTTGAACCCAGGGCCTCACTCCTGCATGCTCTGCAAGTGCTGGACCACTGAGCTGCACCCTCAGCCCATTTTTTTACTTTTTGAGACAGGGTCTCACTAAGTTACGCAGACTGCCTCTGGTCTCGAACTTGGGATCCTCCTGCCTCTGCCTCCCGAGCCACTGGGATTACAGGTGTGTGCCACCGCGCCCGGCTGTGATGTTTAATTTGAGATGGAAGCCATTGGGTTAGAGTTTGGGGCAGCTGAGTGACAAGCTTGTATTTACCTTTTAACAGGTTCACTCTGGCTACTGTATTTACTGATATGTAAAGTCATTTGCTAGAACCTTTCTTATTTTATTAGCTGTAGGAATAGTTTTACTTTATATGGATTATGGGAACAGTAAGGCATTAAGTTTGGACAAGTCTAGAAAAAGTAATTGCATGGCATATTATCAGTCTTTTATACAGATTATTAAAAGTTATGTTTTCAGATTATCAATTGTTTATATTTTGCCTGTGATACAAGGTGATTGAAATCAGCTTGTAGAGTTTTACTTGGACAAGGTGACTAGTATCTCTTTTATCTATCCTATAACGCCTCCCTACATTTCAGATTCAAATCTTATAGTAAACCCAATGTAGTTTTAACCCTGTCTCACTGACTTCCTTGCTCATTAATAGTTTGGAAATGAGAATGGCATGGAGTTTTAATTTTCCATGCTCTTAACAAGTAATTCTCCATATTCTAAAACCAATGTGTATTGATTAGCAGTGCTATTTGATCAACAAATTAAAACATTTTTTCCTTATTGTTCATCAGCTTTAGTTGGGGGGGTTACTCAATGGTAGAGCGTTTGCTTACCATGTTCAAGGCCCTAGGTTCAGCCCCCAGCACCAGAAAAAAAAATTCTCTAAAAATAGCAATTCCTAAAGTACTGTTATTTGTTTCCACATTGCACTTAAAAAATAAAAAACAAATTTAAGATTATCACTTACTTAAAATATGATGTTGGTTGTTGTTGTTGTTGTTAGGTGCTGTGGAATTGTGTCTGACTCATAACGACCCTCATAGGGTTTTCAATGGCAGATTGTTTCAGGATTGCCTTGGGAGTGGGTTGCCACATCCTTCTCCTGTTTTTGGGTGCTGGGAATTGAACTCGGGACCTCAGAGATTGCAGAGTGGGGCTCTACCAACTGAGCTAAATCCAAGCCTCTTGATGTTGGTAGTAATGGTATTTCTCTATGATTTCAGTTTTGTTATGGTAGCTGGAAAAATTCATTTTTATGCTCAGTCCTGTGATGTCAAAGAGAATATGCCTTCAGTATGCAAGTGTGCAAGTTAAGGAGATTATGGCTGCATTGCAAGGTTTTACTGAAAGTTAGTTGTATACAATTTCAGTATTTTTGGACCAGTGCCTTTATTTGACTTAACAAATTGCTTTTCAGTCTTATTGTCACAGTATAAACATAATACTATTTAAATTTAAGTTGTCATTTCTAAGACTAGACAGCAAAGTCTTTTGGGTGGTGAGTAGCAAGGTTTCAGACTGGTCATTTAAAAGTGCCAGGATGTTAGTTATACTGACTACACAGCTCCAGGTAACCAGGCATCCAGGTTGTCTGAATCACTATCCCCCACCATCCCCCCGCACTTGAATAAATAGATTTGAATGGCCTCAGTAAATTTGGCTTGGGATGAACAAGATATAGATCATTTGTAAACAAAATGTTCGCAGCAATAACATCACAGGGGATGTACAGAGACATATAGGGTCAGTTTTGCTTGGAGTTTCTTGTTGTTGTTGTTGTTGTTAGGTGCCATCGAGTCGAGTCCAACTCATAGCGACCCTATGTACAGCAGACTGAAACACTTGCCGATTCTGTGCCAGGCAAACCATCTTATTTATGTTTAAGCCCATTGTTGCAGACACTGTGTTAATCCATCTGGTGGAGGGTTTTCCTCTTTTCTGTTGACCTGCCACTCTTCCAAACATGATGTCCTTCTCCAGGGATTGTTCTCTCCTGACTACATGTCCGAAATATGTAAGACGCAGTTTGGCCA